>CM064576.1:33511242-33513742 GCA_032716605.1 Paralithodes platypus
CCTACATACATACTTATTAGTGTATTATATAAATAGGTCAATGGAGGTCACGTGAATTGAGTGACCTTATTTAAGAGGCAGTGGTTATTTTGGGGTATACTTATTTATTTTGGGGTATACTTATTTATTTTTGGGTATACTTATTTATTTTTTGGGTATACTTATTTATTTTGGGGTATACTTATTTATTTTGGGGTATACTTATTTATTTTGGGGTATACTTATTTATTTTGGGGTATACTTATTTATTTTGGGGTATACTTATTTATTTTTTGGGTATACTTATTTATTTTTGGGTATACTTATTTATTTTTGGGTAAACTTATTTATTTTTGGGTATACTTATTTATTTTTGGGTAAACTTATTTATTTTTGGGTATACTTATTTATTTTTGGGTAAACTTATTTATTTTTGGGTATACTTATTTATTTTTGGGTATACTTATTTATTTTTGGGTATACTTATTTATTTTTGGGTAAACTTATTTATTTTTGGGTATACTTATTTATTTTTAAGTGTACTTATTTATTTTTGGGTAAACTTATTTATTTTTGGGTATAGGCCTACTTATTTATTTTTGGGTATACTTATTTATTCATTCATGTATTTGTTTGTTTCCTCGCTCCATCAAGCTTAGGAATACCCCCTATACCCCCTTTCAAGATCAATTTGTACACTTTATAGGCGAGGTCATGTGGAAGTGTACGTACCGTTGGCCAAATAAGTCATGTCTCCGCTGCCATTACGTTTTGCTCGTTGTGTGCTGTATTAATGTCTGTCAGATGTTGAATAGGGTGTGTACAGATAGGAACATGGTTGTATATCTCCCTCGAAACGATGAATTAATGCTTAGAGAGTGCTGATATCAATTATTGATCGAAATATACTTGGTACCGACATCACTTATTTGGGCAAATTAGATCATATAGAAATGTACAAATGCGGAAAGAAAGCCGTGATACACAATATGCCTGCTAAGAATATATCATTATGGACACCTTAATTCTCCTTTTCATACCTACGTTCTTTCGCAGTGTTATTATTTTAACCTATTATTTTAGAATAATATAAAGGGAATTCATATATATTCAACGTTATCGTCCAACATAAATGTCCAGGACTCGGTAGTATATTTGGAACTAAGCCTTCACATTTTATAAGCATCACTGCAAAAATACGAGAGAGGAATATCATACTGCCAATTAAGGGGAGACGGTCCCTTTTTTTGTTTTGGTCTATTCATTAATTTATTACTTTATATTCTTAGTTACCAAGCTAGACCTCCATCAAGCTTAGAAAAACACCACCTAGACCCCCTTCAAGATATATTTGTACATTTTTCGGTAGAAAAATGTCCCGGCCGAAGGCCGATTCCTCTTAAAATTTCAGGCTCGCTTCCGCTCGCCAGGAAAAAATCGACGTAATGGAGCGAAAGGTCTAACAATCGCCAAACTAATGGAGCGAATGTCTGGAAATCTCATAACTAATAGGGCTAAACATGAGGGAGGAGGAGGACTCGAAAAACCAACTGCCTCCCCTTAACCAGAGTTGTACATAAAATGAAATATAACTCCTAAACAATTACACGTCCAGCTTTTGTTTGCAAGGGAGATTGCAAAAAAATAAAATAAAATAAAGGAATATTTAATCTTTTGTTCGTCGAATGCCGGTACGGAGAATACGTTTGCAAATACCTGTATTCTTTTGTATTTAATTCAATTTAATAACTTTTTGTACTGTTGTAATATGTCTCGATTTGTCGTTTATTGAATATATTTTTATGTGCGTGTGATTCCAAACGTGATATCGTATTTTAACCAAACTGTCTGATCGCATGTTCCATAAAATATTGCTTAGCATACATAACCGAATCAGTAAATCTATTACTGATGCTGATCAGTTCAATATCTTTGCTTTATAACTACAAAAGTGATTGTTTATAAAGCCTTGATTTCACCATACTGTACCTCTATTTAACATGTAATAGGCAAGAATTTGATTGTTTTTCAGCCATATTTACTCCCATAAAATGCTGCAACATATTGCCTTTAACTTTATGAGAGAAAATATATTTGCAACCATACACGTAATTTTCAACATAAATGCGTTCAAAAATATTTCGGATAAAACAATGCTTTAAATGATGGTAGTTCAATTACTGTATATTAAAAAAAAAAACATTAATTACCAACTGATCACATTTTTCATTAATAAATTGCAGTACAAATGCTGTAGATATTATAGGACACAGGTAAATTGATTACCTACATTAATTATCGTCTAAAACACATTGTTTCCGACCCGCCTATCGAATTACCCCCCCCCCCCCCCACCCCCACCCACCCGTTAATAAGGGCTGTTTGATGGCGTACGTACCGCTTTAAGGGGAGATGGGTCGTTTTTCTGGTCACCCTTCTTCCTCCTGTTTAGCCCCATTAGTTTTCAGATTATATGACGTTCGCCCAGTAGTTTGGCGATTTTGAGACATTTCGCCTCATA
>CM064576.1:33518742-33537450 GCA_032716605.1 Paralithodes platypus
TTTGACAAACAATGACACAGTGAGTATTGCACAAAATAGACATATAGTTAATTTTGGAGAATTTATTTAGCTGAATGTGATGAGGAAATAATGGTTAACCCTTTTATTCAGATGAAGCCGATTAATGTCTTATTATCATTACCTTCAGACGATTCTAGTCAGCTTGGAAATGACCTGACACTTATCAATTTTGTTTAGATATTTTGTTAAAGCTCCCATTCGTACACGTTCTTCGTAGATTATTTAAAGTCTTCGGTTGTAGCTTAAATAAAGTATAAACATCGTTGTCTGGTTAAAGGGGTTAAGCATTTTTATGTGGGTACCAAATGAATGTACACTTGTACAGACCAAATTGTGTATAAATCCATCAATATAACTATGACTTAAATTGCTTCAAACTCAGTGTGTCGAGACATTTTGGCTCGAACATTCCTTGATTTTGGCCCTGTCACTCTTTGTATAAATCCATCAATATAACTATGACTTAAATTGCTTCAAACTCAGTGTGTCGAGACATTTTGGCTCGAACATTCCTTGATTTTGGCCCTGTCACTCTTTCAACTCTGGAGGAGGCACTCGTCACAGGCAGTTATGTCTTCTGTCTCCCTCATCCACATAAACAAAAATTATTCTTCGTATATACTGTACAAACGACAACAAATATCAGAACCATGAACGCATTATATTACCTTATAAGAACCTAAATTAATGAACCTAAATTTCCGCATAATTAGAGGGAACGAGAAATTAGTGTAGGCGGGAGAAACGCCAAATATGCTAATGGGGGAGGTAGACGTATTTTAATGAGGTGGGGGAAGGAAGAAAAAATATAACTGTGAATTAATTGAGAAACATGGGAAGGAGGGAGGGAGGGAGGAAGGTAGGGGAGACCGAGAGAGAAGGGGTTGGAGAGAGGAGGGGGGATAGGCGAGAGGGAGGGAGGAGGGTGAAAGCGGAAGAGAGAACAAAGAAAAGAAGAAATAGAAAAAGCAGCAAAAAAAAAGCTGAAGCGGATGAAACAGAATATTGTTAACAAATATAGAAAAACATAATAAAATATCAAAGAGAGAGAGAGAGAGGGAGAGAGAGAGAGCGCGCGAGAGAGAGAGAGAGTTGCAAGGATATTTTGACAGAGCCAGCGAATGTTAGGCAATTCAGTCTTCTTGAAAAGGATTTTTATTTGTTTATATGCACATACGCGTGTGTGTGTGTGTGTGTGTATATTTTTCTGTGTGTGTGTATATGCTTGATTGGATATGAACGCCATGCACGACTGAAAAGGCGAGTCATGAGCGAGCGAGTAAATTAAACTGCAAAAGAAGCAAGAGAAACAGAAAGTGTGTTTACCCAGTTCCAACCCGCCAGGAATATAAAGGGAGAGAGAGAGAGAGAGAGAGAGAGAGAGAGAGAGAGAGAGAGAGAGAGAGAGAGAGAGAGAGAGAGAGAGAGAGAGAGAGGAATATGGCTCGTTTTATATATAGATTCCCGCTATCATTAGAGCAGCAACATGGGTCATATTTACTAAACATATCATCATTACAGTTAAGAGAGAGAGTGTGAGATTAAGAGTGAGGGAGTGAAAGTGAGTGTGTGAGTGAACGTGTGTGTGTGTGTGTGTGAGTGAGAGTGGAAGAGGGAGACACACACACACACACACACACACACATATACATACAAACACACACACACACACAAACATATCCACCCCCTTCCCACACACCCACACCCACACAAACACACACACACACACACACATATCCACCCCCTTCCCCCCCCCCCCCCACACACACACACACACACAAACACATATCCACCCCCTTCCCCCCCCCCCCCCCCACACACACCCACACAAACACACACACACACACACACACACACACACACACACACACACTCAGGGGTCACAGTGGCACCAACACAATGAACTATACGGGAAGTGAATTATCTTGGGTTTTTCGCTGTATTATTATTTCTTGTGTATTATTATTTCTTCTCATAATTTTAATTGAACTATATTGTGTTTATCTGTATATTGATCTAGTCCGTTATTTACCAGTTGTACCTTATTATCCGAAATAGTTTACATTGTCTGCATTAATATACTGTAGATGTGTGTGAAATTTTTATATTGTGTTGTTTTGTCATTGTTTTCTCTTGTGTTGTCCCTATTCTGGCTCTGTCTTGAGTCCCCCCCCCCCCCCAAAAAAAAAAAAGTGGGGAAGGAGGGGAAAAGGAGAACACAAAAAGAGGAAATGTGGGGGTTGGGCCCGAGTAGGTAGAATAGGATAGAATATAGGCATCACCAACACACTTGACACATTTCTATATTCCTGACCTCTTCGTAACTCAATAGGGCCTAGAGCAATTGAACTGGCTGTAAATATCCACGCCTATTTCCTGGTGGGCTCTTCCCAAATTATAGAAATGTCCGCTCGGTTGCTTTCAATCCTTCTGAAGTATGAGAAGTTAAGGGGAGGTATTTAGTTTGTTCCCTAGACCTCCATCAAGATTAAAATTACACCCCCTTGAGTCCCTTTCAAGATAAATTTGTACATTTTTCGGTAGAAAAATGTCCCGGCCGAAGGTCGGTTCCTCTTAAATTACAGGCTCGCTATCGCTCGTCAGGATAAAATCGACACCTGACTTGCACAAAGGGTCTTACTATGGGGTGAAAGTTCTTAAAATCGCTAAACTAATGGGGCAAACGGGAGAGGGGGGGTCAAGAAAAAAATCACTCAAGTGGAGATCTCCCCTTAATGGGGTCAAGATTATTGTCAAGTTTGATGGCGCTACCTATAGTGATTATTATGTTTGTTTACCTGCATCCGTTCGTGTGTCGTAGGAAAACCAATGTTTACCTTTATTTTCCATCACGCGTACCCTAATTTGGCGAGCCGTGATTGTCTGAGTGAGTGGTTAATTAATTACCGCGTGTTAAACCCTGCGGGGATGGCGGTAATGATGAAGGTAACCGGTAGCCCATTAGCGGTAATTAAGGTGAGGTAATTAGCATGAGTCACGCAATACACTGTTAAAATCGAGAGTAGATAAAAAGGTATGTAAGATTTGTGTATGTTCACCCCCTGAGGATTATAAAGATTTTTTTTTTTTTTTTTTTTTTTTTTTTTTTTTTTTTTTAATGTGAGTGAGGGAGACAAATTGCAGAACTGCCTGTGATGAGTGCCTCCCCCAGACTTGAAAGAGTGACAGGGCCAAAATCAAGGGACGTTCGAGCCAAAATGTCTGGTCACACGGAGTTTGAAGCAATTTAAGTCATAGGATGAGGGAAAGACTGATTCTGGGAGAGAATTCCAGAGCTCAGCTGTTGAATAGAAGAAAGACTGAGACTTGTGGTGCAGAGTTGCACAGAGTAGGGGTGGGATTGTGTTGCAAGACGGGTGCTACGTGCTCTACGGAGAGGGGGTGGTATATAGTGAAAGAGCTCCGAGTATCACTGATTATTTTAATATCGGTAGAATAGTGAAAGAGATGAAACATTGTGGCGAAGAGAGAGAGACTGCAAATAATTGGTGAGTGGACGTGAGTTAATGAGACGGAAGGCTTTCTTTTCTACTTTGTCTAGAAGTGTTGTGTGAGAGGATCCTCCCCACACGTGTTAACAATACTCATTACATGGACGCACCGTGCCCCTGTACAGAGCAAGAAGCTGCGCAGGGGAAAAGAACCCCCAGAGGCGTTTGAGTACACCCTGCTTCTGGGAAGCTGTTTTAGCAAGAGTGGTGATATGATCTTTCCAAGAGAGATCAGAAGAAAAAGAGACACCGATAATATTAAGAGAAGATGAAGGGTTAATTTGTATGTTGTTGAAGAGTAAGTTATAGATTTGTGGAAGGGGGCGACGAGTAGACAGATGGAGAATTTGAGTTTTGGAAGCATTGAAAGTAACAAGGTTTTCTCTGCCCCAGTTAGAGATAGTAGAGAGATCAAAAGATAGGTGCTTTATGGCCTCCTTACGTGAGTTTTGTGAGGTCCTGCTGTGAGTGATTTCGAGGAAAGCTAGTTGAATAGTGTAATGTAGAGTCGTCGCCATATTAGTGAATGGGGCTGGAGGTGCAATTGAGAAGGTCGTTAATGAATAATAGGAGATAGGACAGAAATATGAGGAACACCGGAGTTGATAGGTTGAGGAAGTGAGCTGTGGCCGTCCACACCCGCAGCTATGGAACGGTCGGAAAGGAAATTAGAGACAAAAGTACAGATGGAGGGATAGAAACCGAAAGAGGGCAGTTTGGAAATGAGGGATTTGAGCCAGACTTTATCGAAGGCCTTCAATATGTCTAGCGCAACAGAATAAGTCTCGCCGAAGTCCCGAATGGAGGATGACCAAGAGTTAGTAAGATATGAAAGAAGATCACCAGTAGGGCAGCCCTTAAGGAAACCATACTGGCAGTCTGAGAGTAGGTTATGGGTAGATAAATGCATAAGAAATTTTGAGGTAAGAATAGTTTCAAAAACTTTAGAGATGCAAGAAATGAGAGCAATTGGACAAAAGTTGGAGGGGTGAGAGCGGTCACCCTTCTTTGGGACAGGTTGAATGAGAGCGAACTTCCAGCAAGAAGGGAAGACGTTAGAAGAGAGACAGAGGCGGAAGAGTATGCCTAGGCAGGGAGTCAGCACGGAAGTCCAGTTTTTAAGTACAACAGGAGGGACACCCTCCGGTCCATACGCCTTCTTAGTATTAACCCCGAGAGCATGGAAAGTTTATTGATATCAGGATTAACGAATTTGGGCCCACATAGGGCACAGGAACCATCGCAAATACAAAATGTGCCTATTCAAGCTTTTTTCCCGACTATGCTGAAGTGTTGCAGGATTGACTGACTGACTATAATACTGTATATGATTAATTAAAGCTATGTATTATAAGTAAAGCCCTCTAAAGACTTAAACATATCAACTCCTCATATTTAATCTTCCCTCACATTTTATCTGTTTTTGTCTTATTTGATCTTATTCTATCTTCCCTCTTATTTATCTTATTTTATTTTATCATATTTATCTTATTTTATCTTATTATATATTATGTTATCTTATTTTATCTTCCCTCTTTCTTTTACTTACTGGATTGACTCGATTGACTTCTGCTTTCAACTCGATCAGCTCAGGGTAAGTACAAATGAATCTATGCCTCTCTTTCCTCTGTATCAGTGAGTGTTAAACCTTTCTAGATCCGATTACGCATTTCTATCCTGTTATCGTACTATTATTAGGCGATTTTATTCAGATTAGGAAGGGTATGTGGAAGTCAGAGGGTTGATTGAGATAGTCTTTACCCTTATAATTCCCACAAACCCTTCCTAAACTGTATAAAACCGTCTAATGATGACCAGAATCAACTGCTATAACGCGTCATGACCCTCAAGAGTGTTATGATAAAGCAACCAGTGGCTCTCAAACAGAAGGACTTTTGTTGATAAGACTAGGTGTGTGAGGCACGAGGAGAGATAAGGTAATATACAACTTAATACTATAATAATTAATATGTATAAACACCAAACGAGGAGGAACACTTTATTGACAACGTTTCGCAGATAGCTTCTTCAGATCTGTGAAAGGTTGTCAATAAAGTGGTGTATAAACGTTGTCAATAAAGTGGTGTATAAAGGTTGTCAATAAAGTGGTGTATAAAGGTTGTCAATAAAGTGGTGTATAAAGGTTGTCAATAAAGTGGTGTATAAACGTTGTCAATAAAGTGCTCCTCCTCATACGGTGTTTATATTCATTCTGTCAACTTTTCTAAGTTATTTCAACAATAATTAATATAATAATTAATTATACTTAATTTAACTTAATTATATTAATATACCTAATATAATAATGATACTTAATTAATAATAAGTCAAATCATCATATATGATTTACCTCAAGTAGACTGTGTGAGCGACTGCACTTAATAATAATAATAATAATAATAATAATAATAATAAATAGCTTACTCTCGCTGCCCTCATTGTCCTAATAATAATAATACCTTTGAGAGTTCACCTTTAATATTAATTACTTTTATTCCGAGTCGCAGAACACAGGCGCGGTCAAAAGTTCGTGTACCTCTCCTACTGATGTATTAACTATTAAGTAACACCCCCATAGACTCTGCATGGCGCAAGTAACACCCCCATAGACTCTGCATGGCGCAAGTAACACCCCCATAGACTCTGCATGGCGCAAGTAACACCCCCATAGACTCTGCATGGCGCAAGTAACACCCCCACAGACTCTGCATGGCGCAAGTAACACCCCCATAGACTCTGCATGGCACAAGTAACACCCCCATAGACTCTGCATGGCACAAGTAACACCCCCATAGACTCTGCATGGCGCAAGAATTCAAAATATATGCGTGATTTTATTGTTCGGCTTCTCAGTGTTCGCTTGGGCTTTAGCCTTACCAAAATGTTGACACTCGTCGGGTCCTTTTGGAATACGCCCAAATTTATATCCCAAGTACATTACAACCCCTTCGATCCATTGACACCTTTAGATTTTTTATTGGACCATTATTGTGGATTTTTCTATATAAGCAACTCCCGAAATTTGCTCCAAATATACACATATTAAGATAAAAATCGTTGCTGCACCCTAAACTATGGGTCCAAATTCAATTTACCTTATACCAATATCCTCCCCGTGGCGTAAGGATTCCAAATATATGCGTGATTTTATTGTATGACTTCTCAGTTTGCCAAAATCAAAACTCATTTACCAAAGATCCTTGGGGTTTAGCCTTACCAAAATATACGGTGATACATTTGTCTCTTATTTTACTATCATTCGATAATTCTATTCAGATTAGGAAGAACTTGATTTAGAGGTTGGTTCTATGCCTTACATTATTAGAGATCTTTCCTAATCTGCTATATATTTGTTTTTATCTTTTACTTTATATCATTAAACGCCTTTCTTCAGTTTAGGAAGAACTTAATAGAGTCAAAAACTTGATTGAGAATATTTTTGTCTTTCATTGCCAACAGATCCTTCTCGAGCTGCATAAAATCGTCTAATCGTAGCCAGCATAACATTAAGAAACCCGTCATATAATTAATTCAGGTTAACCCATGTTGTGCCGAAGACGTCTTTTTTATTTTATTTTAGCTGTATTTAGATGATTTTTTGCAGGTTAAGAAGGTTCTGTGGTGGTAAAAAGGGTTAAGTGAGTTAGTTCAGGTTAAGGGAGCCCACCTCGCTTTTTTTTTCTCTTTCTCTCCCTCTCTCTTTGGCTTGTATCCATTCGGCCCCATTCAGCCTACTGTTTTAAGACGTTTACCCCCATCCAGGTGTCAATATTTTCTCGCCCAGCATTTATATATATTTGTTTTGCAGCAAGCTAAATTTGTACATTTTTCGATAGAAAAATTTCTCCGGCGAAGCCGGATATCTTCATACAATGCTGGCTCGCTATCGCTCGTCAGGAAGAAATCGACACCTGAATGGGGATACACGTCTTAAAACAGTTGGCTGAATGGGGCCGAATGGATACAAGCCAGAGAAAGAGAGAAAAGGAGAGAGAAAAGCAGGTGACCCCCCCTTAATAAGATTGACTGGCGATATAAAAAGTATATTGTGTGATGAAAAGGGTAATATCTCTCCCGTACTCGCTCGATACCAAACTGCATCAACATTGAAAGGGTAAAAAGGGTTAAGTGAGATAGTTCAGTTAACCCATGATACTGTACCGGCGACGTCTAATTAATTGTATTCTAGCTCTATTTAGACGATTTTATGCAGCTTAGGAAGGATCTCTAGCAGTAATAAGACTTCAAACTGTCTCAACTAACCCTTTTAACTATCACAGATCCTTTCCAAGCTGCATAATATCGTCGTCATATAGCTAGAATAAAACCTAACACACGTCGCTGGTACTCAAAGGGTTAATAAGATTGACTGGCGTTATCAAAAATATATTGCGTGATGAAAAGGGTAGTCTCTCCTGAACTCGCTCGATACCAAACTGCGATCAACATTGAAAGGGTAATCGGCGATATTGGTTTAATGGTATTGATAGCCTGTGAGCGGATTCATAGGCGAGTTAAAGGGAGGTGCAATGTTGATGATGAGTGTGATGAATTGGTTAGTGGAGACTCTCAAAAACAGTAGGAATTATTTGTGAGTTTATATTCGTTTCTCTCTCTCTCTCTCTCTCTCTCTCTCTCTCTCTCTCTCTCTCTCTCTCTCTCTCTCTCTCTCTCTCTCTCTCTCTCTCTCTCTCTCTCTCTCTCTCCTAGTCATCTGTGCAGTGTTGATGTGAGTGGGATGAATTGGTTAGTGGGAACTCTCAAGAACACTACCAATTATTACTGAGTCTGTGTTCGTCTCTATGTTCGTACTGTATATCTCTAGCACACACACATGCACACATACACATACAGAAACTCACACACACCATGCATAATTTCACACTTACACACACACACACACACACTATCCCAAAACATAAACACATAGCGAACAAAACGCGCCTCTTCAATATAAGATACCAAAGCCGAGGGAGAGAGGGAGAGGGAGGGGTGGAGGCAGATTAGCATTTGACCACTATATATATTAATGGAATATATGAGTGTTGAACCACCACCACCACCATCACTACCACCACCACCACCATCACTACCACCACCACCACCACAAGCTATGATCCAGACAGTTCGATATATTTCTATGCATATGAGTATATATCACAAATACACGTGAGCTAATAAATGTTTATATACTCCCAGCCGGTCTCGAACCTCCGACATTCAGTACGAGTGCCCAAGCTTTTAATCCACTACACCACGGTGTGATAACGGAATCTTAACCTTTTCCTATTTATATTAAGGGGGGTGGATTAAAAGCTTGGACACTCGTTCTGAATGTCGGAGGTTCGAGACCGCCTGGGAGTATATAAACAATTATTATCTCACGTGTATTTGTGAGATATACTTGATATATATATATATATATATCCTATGCGTATGAAGGAGACAAAAGGCAAACCTGCATGTAACAAGTGTCTTCCCTCAAAGTTGACCCTAGGTCTAGGGAACAACTTAAGAAGACCTGCCCTTAAATGAGTGCAGAGTGTTTTCTTATATACATCAAATGAAGGGCAGAAACTGACAATAAAGTGGTATATGAATACTAAATATATGTAATTAATATATGTAATTAAATATATGTAATTAAATATATGTAATTAAATATATGTAATTAAATATATGTAATTAAATATATGTAATTAAATATATGTAATTAATATATGTAATTAATATATGTAATTAATATATGTAATTAATATATGTAATTAATATATGTAATTAAATATATGTAATTAATATATGTAATTAATATATGTAATTAATTAAATATATGTAATTATTATATGAATACTAAATATATGTAATTATTTAGTTCCTGAATCCGAAGTGTGGCCGAAATAGGTTACCAATATATTATGAGCAGTATTCAAGATATTTATAACTTTAATCAGAATTTACAATTCAATCTTTTTGAGCAGCCGTTTACATGTGTTGTTTGTATAATAATGCATATCCTAATTCAGTACTACACGAATGCAACTAATTGAATTCAACTACATGAATTGATCACTTTCGAGTCTCATTCTCTAAGGAAGTTGGAGCTGTAGACATAGATATTTAGCAGAATTACCAGCTAAAATACGGTTGTAGTGCATTTATGAATACCGGTACATAAAACCCAATTCAGCATACTTGTTATCCATCAGAAACCTACATTATTACTGCATTTGTTTAATAGCGATGTTTACGGCTCCAAATTTCCTATAGCCTGAAACTCGCAAGGGAACAATTCTAGCGACGTTTGTGTTTATATAAAAAGAGAAAAGCGTAGTTAGAAAAACATATAATAATACCTATCATGAGAAATATTAAATTAAAGCCTTGGTGCGTACTCTCCCATTCTCATAAACTACACGTGGTGGTTAGCAAGATTAATGTGGTAAGGATCGACATTTTAGATTTACAATAATTAGGTAGATGTGCTGGAAAGTGTGAAAAGGAACAACTTGAGATGGTTCGGCCATATGGAACGTATGGAAAGCGAGAGAATGACTAAGAGGGTGTACGAGAGCGAGGTGGAGGGACAGAGAGGGAGAGGTAGACCGAATGAGAGGTGGAAGGATGGAGTGAGGAAGTACGAACGAAGGCGGTGCTGGTTGCGGGGAGGGGCGTCGACTGACTGGGGACAGAGGTGCATGGGGGCGGTTTGTTCGTGGCCACCCCTTCGGGGATCACAGCGTCAGGCAATAGATAGATAGATAGATAGAATAATTATGTAAAATGTTTGCTACCATTACTATGCAGCTCGACTCTCTCTCTCTCTCTAGGTTAGCTATCTCTACTAGAATTAAGTCCTGATCACCTCGCTGGGATCGTAAGGGTTGCGTGGTCAGTGTATCATGTAAATATATATAAATCTCTCTCTCTCTCTCTCTCTCTCTCTTTCTCTCTCTCTCTCTCTCTCTCTCTCTCTCTCTTATATATATATCCGTGGACATAGTTAATCGGCTTAACCTAGATCAATCAATAACCTGTCAGATACACCTGTCCCTCTCTCTCTCTCTCTCTCTCTCTCTCTCTCTCTCTCTCTCCCTCCCCCCTCCTCTCTCCGATCTCACTCACACACAAAAAAAAAAAACACAAAAAAAAAAAAACTCCACTTCGTCCTTCTCCCTCTCTCCACTCTCCTTCTCTCATGCTCCATCTCTCTGCCTGCGGGCCTCCTCCTCTCCCTCTCGTCTCTCCCATCTCTTCCTCTGGCTGCGCGTACGCACGTCCGCCATCTCGTCGTCCCTCCTCGGGCCCCGCTCTCTCCTCTCCCCTCTCTTCCTGCTCTCCTCCCTCTCTCTCTCTCTCTCTCTCTCTCTCTCTCTCTCTCTCTCTCTCTCTCTCCTCGTCTCTCTCCTCTTCTCTCTCTCTCTCTCTCTCTCTCTCTCTCAGGCTACACAGGCGACTTTCTATAGTAGCTTTATGAGTCTTGTTCTGGATACCATTAGACGATTTTATTATATCTCACTTGCACACATTCACACCCACTCACTCGCACACTCTCGCAACACCAGGTTCCCGTCCTCCCTCTGCCTTCTCGCCTCTCCCTCCCCCTCTCTCAATCTCCCCCTTCCTCCTACCCCTCCCCCCTCTCTCTCTCTCGTCCTCGCTTTCTCCCCCCTCTGCCTCATCCCTCCACGCTACTCTCTCCTTCCGAGTCCTGCCTCCCCTCCTCTCTCCTCGTCTCCTTCCTCTCTTCCCTCTCCCCCCCCCCTCCTCATCACTCTCTCTCCTCTCTCTCTCTTCTTTTTCATTTCTCTCTTCTTCTCCTTTCTTTTCCCTCTCTTTTCTTCTTTCCTTTCTCTTTCCTTCATTCTTTTCTTCCTTCTTCTTCTTTCCTTTCTCTCTTTTTTTTCTTTCCTTTCTTTTTCTTCTTTCTTTTTTCTGTTCATTCTTTCTTCTTTTTCCGTTTTTTTTTTTCTTCCTTTTTTTCTTTCTTTCCCCCCCTCTTCCCCCCCCCCCTCCTTCCTTCTCCCCCTCTCTTCCCTCCCTTTTCTTTCTCTCTCCCGTCGTTTCCTCTCTTCTCTCTCCTCGTCTCTCTCTCCTTTTTCTTTCCTCCTCTTTTCTTTCTTTCTGTCTTTTCTCTCTTTCTTTCTTCTTCCCCTCTCTCCTCTCTCGACTCCTCTCTCTCTCTCCCCTCTCCTCAATTCAGATCTCTCTCTCTCTCTCTCTCTCTCTCTCTCTCTCCTTCTCTCAGCTCCTCCCCTCTCCTGACCACCCCAGAAGAACCTGCGTACGTGTTCGGGAGCTCGTAAGGTCTGGGTGCGCCGTGTATCTAGTAAATCTTGTAAAATCTTTCTCTCCGCTCATCTCCCGCCCTACTGCCCCCCTCTCCACCTGTTTTTGGATCGTAAGGTCTGGGTGGCCAGTGTATCTATGTAAATCTTTCTCTCTCTCTCTCCCCCTCCCCTCTCTCTCTCTCTCTTTCTCTGGTTTTTTTCAGCTTAGGGAGGATCTGTTGGTTAATTGAAATAACTTGTGTTCCTGCTAATTTCAAGAAGTCTTAGGTTTGTGAGCTTGGCACCTTCATCTACAGCTGGCTAGCATTAGACGATTTTAATTCAGCTTAAGAAGGATCTGTTGGAGTTTGATGCTTTATTGAGATAGGCTGTACCCATTTATTTCGAAGAAGTCGTATCTGGCTAGAATTAGACGATTTTATTCAGTTTGGGAAGGATCTGTTGGAGTTGATCGATGGTTTATTGAAATGACTGGACATGTATCCCATTTCATTCCTAGACGTCCTATTTTTGTGCGAACGATGTGGTTCATAGAGAGTGGTGCTACTCGTACGATGTGGTTCATAGAGAGTGGTGCTACTCGTGCGATGTGGTTCATAGAGAGTGGTGCTACTCGTACGATGTGGTTCATAGAGAGTGGTGCTACTCGTGCGATGTGGTTCAATGAAAGGGGGAGAAGAGAGTGGTGCTAAAGCTCGTACTCGGATGTGGTGTCAATAGAGAGTGGTGGCTACTCCTCGTACGATGTGTGTTCATAGAGATTGGGTGGTGCTACTCGAAAATGTACGATGTGGTTCATAGAGAGTGCTGTGCTAAACTCGTGCGATGTGGTTTCATAGAGAGTGGTGGCTACTCGTACAATTTGGTTCATAGAGAGATGTCCATGCTAGCTCGTACGAATGTGGTTCATAGAGAGTGGTGCTACTCGTAACGTGGTAGTGTCATAGAGAGTGGTTGCTACTCGTACGATGGTGGTTCATAAAAGAGTGGTGCTACGCGTTGCGATTGTGGTTTCATAGAGAGTGGTGCTACTCGTACGATGTGGTTCATAGAGAGTGGTGCTACTCGTGCGATGTGGTTCATAGAGAGTGGTGCTACTCGTACGATGTGGTTCATAGAGAGTGGTGCTACTCGTGCGATGTGGTTCATAGAGAGTGGTGCTGCTCGTACGATGTGGTTCATAGAGAGTGGTGCTACTCGTACGATGATGGATTGTCATAGAGAGTGGTGCTACTCGTGCGATGTGGTTCATAGAGAGTGGTGCTACTCGTACAATGTGGTTCATAGAAAGTGGTGCTACTTGTGCGATGTGGTTCATAGAGAGTGGTGCTACTCGTGCGATGTGGTTCATAGAGAGTGGTGCTACTCGTATGATGTGATGTCATATAATGAGTGGTGCTGTCTCGTCAACGATGTGGTTCAATTAAGAGTGGTGCTGCTCCCGTATCACGATGGTGGTTTCATAGAGAGTGGTGCTAACTCGTACGATGTGGTTCGATAGATAGATGGTGCTACTCGTGGCGATGTTGTTCATAGAGAGTGGTGCTACTCCGTCGACACTGTGGTTCATAGAGAGTTGGTGCTCAACTTGTTGCGATGTGGTTCCATCAATATAGAGTGGTGCTACACTCGTGCGATGTTTTTTCACAGAGAGTGGTGCTACTCGTACGATGTGGTTCATAGAGAGTGGTGCTACTCGTACAATGTGGTTCATAGAGAGTGATGCTACTCGTACAATGTGGTTCATAGAGAGTGGTGCTACTCGTACGATGTGGTTCATAGAGAGTGGTGCTACTCGTATGATGTGGTTCATAGAGAGTGGTGCTACTCGTGCGATGTGGTTCATAGAGAGTGGTGCTACTCGTACGATGTGGTTCATAGAGAGTGGTGCTACTCGTACGATGTGGTTCAGTATTACGAGTGGTGGCTACTCGTACACTGGTGGTTCATAGAGAGTTGTGCTACTCGTACAATGTGGTTCATAGAGGAGTGGTGCTAACTCGTACGATGCTGGTTGCATAAGACGATAAGAGAGTGGTGCTACTCGTATGATGTTGGTGTCATAGAGATTTGGTGCTACTCGTGTCGATGTGGTTCATGAGAGAGTGGTGCTACTGCCGTAAACGCTAGTTTTTTTTTTTTTGTAGTTCATAGAGAGTGGTGCTACTCGTGCGATGTGGTTCATAGAGAGTGGTGCTACTCGTACGATGTGGTTCATAGAGAGTGGTGCTACTCGTGCGATGTGGTTCATAGAGAGTGGTGCTACTCTTACTATGTAGTTTTCATAGAGAAGTGGTGCTACTCGTAGCGATGTGGTTTCATAGAGAGTGGTTGCTAACTCGAACGATTGTGGTTTTCATAGAGAGTGGTGCTAGCTCCGTCCCAAGGGCGATTGTGGTTTCATTAGAGAGTGGTGCGTTACTCGTACAATGTTGGTTCATAGAGAGTGGTGCTACTCGTCACGATGTGGTTCTATATAGAGTGGTGCTACTCAGTTGGCGATGTGGTTCATAGAGAGTGGTGCTACTCGTGCGATGTGGTTCATAGAGAGTGGTGCTACTCGTACGATGTGGTTCATAGAGAGTGGTGCTACTCGTACAATGTGGTTCATAGAGAGTGGTGCTACTCGTACGATGTGGTTCATAGAGAGTGGTGCTACTCGTGCGATGTGGTTCATAGAGAGTGGTGCTACTCGTTTGTAAGCGAAGTTCATGAGGGGTTAGGAGCGAAATATTTATCTAGTCGATTTCTGAAAGTTTGAACAGTGCTACATTCAATGACATTACTAGGTAGTTCATTCCATAAGTTTACCACTCGAGTGTTTTTTGTTGTTTTTTCTATATGAGTGAGGGAGACAAAAGGCAGAACTGCCTATAGCGAGTGCCTCCCCCAAAGTTGAAAGAGTGACAGGGCCAAAATGCCTGGACACACGGAGTTTGAAGCAATTTAGGTCATAGAAAGAGGGAAAGAGTGATTCTGGGAAAGTGTTCCAGAGCTCAGCAGTTGAATAGAAGAAAGACTGAGAATAGCGTTTCACTCTTGGGTTGGAGAGAGTTGCACAGAGTTAGGGTGGGATTGTGTTGCAAGACGGGTACCATAGTACCCTACGTAGAGGAGAGGTGGTAATACCATTGGGAAAGCCTCTAGATGAACACTGATTATTGTAGTAAGTGTGTGTGTTCGGTTTGTGTGTGTGTGTGTGTGTGTGTGTGTGTGTGTGTGTGTGTGTGTGTGTGTGTGTGTGTGCCAGCCAGTAGTTGTATCTTCTCAGCCTTACCAATTTCTGTAAGTGGTCTTCAACACAACTCAACTCAGACAACCAATACCAGGTCTCAATATCACAATAGGGTAGAGGAGGAGGAGGAGGAGGAGGGTTCTGTGTGTGTGGCTGAGGGTACTACACGATGACAGTAGTCTCTCTCTCTCTCTCTCTCTCTCTCTCTCTCTCTCTCTCTCTCTCTCTCTCTCTCTCTCTCTCTCTCTCACCCTTAATTTTGAAATATTTTAGTGTATACATTGTTTTTAATTGGATGGGTAAAGACTAAAGAATAAACACTTGTTACTGTAAATAAAGTTATTTGAATTTGAGCTCTCTTCCCCTCTTACTTGGTTCCTTGTATATTATATACCTGTCCCCTCACTACCCTCCTCTTTCCCCCTCTCTCTCCCCTTCTTCTCTCCCTCACCCCCCTCCCTCCCCTCTCTCGCCCTCTTTTCTTCCTCCTTTTCTTCACTCCTTTCCATCCCTCTCTCCTTCATCCTCTTCTTCCCTCTCTCACCCCTTCTTTCCCTCCCTCTCCCTCCCACTCTCCCCTCTCCTTCAAGTTCCGGAGGGGCTTTTGAACCATCTCCCCTCGTTCTACCGCGATGTCTAGAGCCGAATTTTATGTTATTTGCTATACTTTTTCCCTCAGATTTTCTCATCATAGAAATCGCGTCATGGATAGTTGAGCGTATTTGATTGTTTGGAGCATGTTTATTTATAGTTAGGATGTTTATGGAGAAGTGTACTGATGTGTTTATATTTTAGGGTGATTATCGTACAGCAGACAACCTCAGCAACCCATCAGTTTCTCCTCCCTCTCTGCTCTCTCTCTCTCTCTCTCAGAGTAGACTAAACGCCTTTTCTTCCATATTCTATATTAAAGGCCTCCCCTTAAGAAGAGTCCTGTACTGTCAAAAAGCATGGATAAAGATAGGGTATGGAAAAGGTATACATAATAATTGGGTATACTGATGGTTGCGACTTACTACCTTTCTACCTTAACCCTCTCCGACATATGACGCGATTTTGAGCCGATTAGGGATACTTTAAAGCCTTTGTTACCATCAGGGGTATTTAGAAACCTTTAGTTTAGTTACTTCAACCTCTGCAGTTGTCTTTGAGTTAGCTGTGGGCAGAAAACTAATTTTGGAGAGGTACGGTAATTATAAGAGTGAGAGAACTCTATTTCTTATTGCTAATCTGGTAACCTCTGCGTCATATGAGTCTGAAGGGGTTAACTGCCTTGATAGCGTAATGCATAGTGCGCGGAATTTCGATGTGAGTATCCTGGGTTCGAGTCCTCGGAGTGCCACATGTATTTGTTGATTTCATTAATTGAGTTTAGAAGTGAAGTTGGTTGGTGTCAAAAACTTAATAATATTTGTATTGCCTGAAAATAGTGACCTATAGTCCGTTTTTTTTTTTTAAAGCTGGCGAGAAATTAGCTTGTTCCCATCTTAATTATTCAGCTATTACAATGGTTGTACAGCCAAGTATGGTATTCATTGTGAAAACCCGTCTATATTATGATGTAGAGCCAATTCAGTTTCATATTTTCCCAATAGTTATCGAGAAATGAGCTGCTTAGGAAGTCAAATTTTCGCCAAGTTAAAAAAACAAGACAATTAAAAAGAAAAGAACAATCGAGTATAGTGCCAAACATACCGGGATAGCGCTTGTGTGATATGGTTTCTAATTTCTGGCGACAGGATCTTTCTTACACATTAATGGTCAGAGCCCTGTCCTTCTCTCGACGCTATTTATCAAACTTGGATTTCTCGCTGCTGTGACCCTCATCCCTTGGGGCTTGGTGCCAGAGAGAGAGAAAGTGTGTTTTAGTGTAAATGCGTTTGTGTGTGTATGTGTTTGTGTGTGTATGTGCGTGTCTACCTCATGTGTGTGTGTGTGTGTGTGTGTGTGTGTGTGTGTTAAATACTGCACACTCACCAGAATGTTTCGTTCTGTGGTCAGTCCAATCTAAGTATAATATTGTTTAGGTAGGTAGCCTACTATTTATTCTTCGACAAAAAAAAAGTGGATTAAATTACAAAGAGTATCAATTACATCAAAGAACACCGCATTATATCAGAGTACAACATCCAATTATCTATCCATTACGCTTAGCATAATGAACGACCCATTATAGTATTTTTATATATAGAAAAATAATATATAAAGAGTATCAATTATATCAGTATATCGCAATTATAACAAAGAGTACAGCATCAATTTAATTCCAGCCAATGATCAATCAAAGGGGTGGTGGGAAGTATCCAATCACAATGTTGCAATTGCCTGGGGTGCTTGTGTTTATTATTGTGAGAGAACTGTATACTCTGGTTGTGGTGGTGGTGATGATGGTGGTGGTGATGATGGTGGTGGTAGATTAGGTAGTGGTGGTAGTGTTGGTGGTGGTGGTATTGGTGATGATGGCAGTGATGGCGTGACGATGGTATTGGTGATGATAGGGGTGGCGGTAGTGCTATTGGTGATTGCGGTAGTGGTGTTGATGGTGGTGGTGGTGATGATGGTAGTGTCGGTGGTGGTGATGGTAGAAGTGGAGTTGGTGGTGGTGTGAGATGGTTGTGGTGATTGTGATGGTAGTGGTGAGTGGTGTTAATGGTGGTGGTGATGGTGTGGTGATAGTGGTAGTGGTGATGTTGATGATGGTCTTAGTGGTAGTGGGGATGATGGTGGTGATATATTGAAGATGGTGATTATGTTGTTGGGGAGAATAACAATCACAGTAATTATAACAAAGTATCTCATAACAGACAAAGTATCTCATAACAGACAAAGTATCTCAACAGACAAAGTATCTCATAACAGACAAAGTATCTCATAACAGACAAAGTATCTCATAACAGACAAAGTATCTCATAACAGACAAAGTATCGCATCAGCTTAAGGGGGATGGTTATCTTTTTTGGGCGATTTTTGCATGTATTCGTTATTTTTCTAGTTTCCTCCCTAGACCTCCATCAAATTTAAAAAAAAACATCTTTTAGATCCCTCATCTAGATAAATTTGTACATTTTTCGGTAGAAAATGTCCCGGCCGAAGGCCGATTCTTCCATCATTACAGTCTCACTATCGTTCGCCAGGGAAAAAAATCGACACCTAAATAGCACGAAAGGTCTAAATATTGACGAAGAAATGGGGCGAAAGGTCTTAAAATCGACTAACTAATGGGGCAAACATCTTAACATCTGACAACTAATGGGGCTAAACATGAGGGAGAAAGTGGTCCAGAAAACCGGCCCATGTCCCCTTAATTCCAGCCAAAGATCAAACGATGGGTGGAGAGGCAGTATCCAATCACAATGTTGCACTTGCCTGGGGTGGTGTGGTTTATTACAAAGAGATCCCTTTACTCTGGTGGTGGTGGTGGTGGTGAAGATGGAGGTGGTGCTGGTGATGATGCTGGTGGAAGTGGGGATGATGGTGATGTTGGTGGTGATGGTGATGGTGTTGTTTGAATGTGGTGTCTTCTATTGCTGAGGTAGTGATGATAGTATTGGTAGTGGTGGTGATTGTGGTGGTGATTGTTTTGTACCAATGGTGTTTGTGAATATTGTATCCTTTATTGCTGAGGTCTTGTTAGTGACGATAATACTGCTGG
>CM064576.1:33537550-33552550 GCA_032716605.1 Paralithodes platypus
TCTGATATCTTGTTTAAATCAGATTGAAACGCAGTTTCTATCATCTTCGTTCAGGACTGTATTTCCTATTTTTGTATCGTCGGCGGAATGTGGAAATGGTGTTGTTTACCCCTACATCGATATCGTTAATGTAAATGAGAAACAGGGACCGGTCCAAGGACTGAACCCTGTGGAACCTCCACTAGTGACAGGCTCCCACTCCGATTCCACTCCATTTATCACCACTCTCTGTCTTCCGTCCGTAAGCCATAATTTTTTTATTGTTTCCAAGAATGAATTTCACCTGTGATACCTATCCTCTCCAGTTGAGCCAAATAGTTTTCGGTGAGGGCACCTTGTCGAAAGCTTTTTGAATGTCCAAGAAGATTATATCTAGTTGATTTCGTCATGTGGATATATGAGAATAAGTTATGTTATAACATTCAAAAACAAAAGTTTGTTAAGGCATGACTTATTTGATCTAAAGCCGTGTTGACTATTTTGGATTAGGTTGTTTGATTCGAGGTAATCTACAATGTTATCTCTAATGATTTGTCCCATGATTTTTCCTACAATTGAAGTTAGGCTAATTGGTCTGTAATGACTCGCTTTGGCCTTGCTACCCTTCTTGTAAAAAAAAAAAATCCGGCGTAATGTTCGCATCGTTTCCAATCACTCGGTACACTCCCCTGCTAGTAGTGATAAGTTAAATAGTTGTGTCAGGAGTTTTGCTATTTCGTCCTTGACATTCTTAAGTATTTTCGGGTGGAGGCCATGTCGGGTCCCGGGGTCTTATTTACATTTAAAGTACGCAATTTCGCTTTGTACTTCGGTAACACTGATGTGGGAAACTTCTCCTAATCATGAGTTGAGGTGTTCTTTTCAAAGGGTATGATAAGATAAATTTCTTCTGTGAAAACTGAGGCCAAAATATTTGTTGAGCAGATTTTGCACGTGTTTGTGTCGCCTGTTATTGTCTGGCCATCTTCTATTAGCGGTCCGATTCCGCTTTTGGTCTGTTTATTTTTGGTTACGTAAGTGTAGAATTTTTTTGGGGTTTTTGGCACTTTCTATGGCAAAAGTCATTTCGTAATTTTGTTGGTTAGCCATAATTTATTTTTTTCACTTCCCTTCTACTATTTTTGTACAAGTTTGTAAGTACGTCAGTGTTGTGTTATTTTTTACAAGTTTGTGGAGTTGATTCCTTTTCCTTATTGGGCCTTGCCAATGTCTCTCCGGTACCAAAGGGGGCGCATACTTGATTTTCGTACTACGTTTTGGGTTTCATGGGTACAAATTGTTTATGCGCTTCCCCTGTAATTGTAGACTTAAAATGTCCCCATAGTTCATTTACTTCGTCTATATTTATGAGGTTTGAGTGTATGTTTGTATAGACGATGTCTTAAGTCCGTAATAAATTTGCGTTTTTGAAGTCCGAAACCAAAATTCCTGTTGTTTTTACTGAGGAATATTTGCTTATAACGTTGATTCTTAAGATTTTATGATCGGACGTTGCCAGATGTTCACCTACATCCAGGTTTGGTAATAAATTTTTTGGGTAGTCGATAACGATGGTCTAGGATATTCCTGTCGCGCGTAGGCTGTTTTACGTGTGGAGTCAAAAAATTGTCCTGGATGAAGGCTTGTTCATTAGGCGTGACCTTCAGAATTTTTTCCGGTCGTGGTATTCCAGTCAATTAGGGGGAGGTTATAGTCACCTAGTAAAACTGTTTCGTCGGAATTAAGGGTTTTCTCTAGTATTTCATAAAAAATTGCATCATCGGCAACAGAGAGAGAGAGAGAGAGAGAGAGAGAGGGAGAGAGAGAGAGAGAGAGAGGAAGAACCAGCTTTATTTTGGCTATGTTATCTGGGGACACTGGGAGCTGGGTATACTGTATGGAAGGAGATGAGGGAAATAGGGAGAACAAAAAGGGGCCGAGGAGAGGAGAACGAGGAAGAGAAATCAAACATAGAAGGGAAAATTAAAAATAGAAAGGAAAACAAAAAGAAAACGAGAGAAGGAGAAAAAGAAAATAAATAAGAGAAGAGAGAGAAAAGAGAGAAGACGAGGGGGAAAAGGAAGAGAATGAAAAGAGAGAAGAGAGAAGAAGAGGAAAGCCAAAGACAGAGAGAGAGCGAGAAAAGAAGAGAAGAAAGAAAAGAAAAGAAAGAAAAGGAAGAGAAGAAAGAAGAAGAAGAGAAAAAGAAGAGAGAGAGGAAAAGGAAGAGTAAGGAGAAAAGAAGGGGAAGAAGGGATGGGAAAAGAAGAGAAAGAAAGAGAGAATAAGGGAGAAAAGAAAGAGAATGCGAGACGAGAGAAGAGAGCAAGAGAAGAGAAGAAGGAGGAAAGAGAGGATAGAAAAGAAGAGAAGCGAGCAAGGAAGAGACGAGAGAAAAGAAGAGAGAGAGGAAAAAGAAGAGAAGAGAAGAAAGAAGAGAAGAGAGAAAAGAAGAGAAGAGAGAAAAGAAGAGAAGAGAGAAAAGAAGAGAAGAGAGAAAAGAAGAGAAGAGAGAAAAGAAGAGGAGAGAAAAGAAGAGAAGAAAGAAAAGAAGAGAAGAGAGAAAAGGGTGGAACTGAGACGAGATAAACAGAGGACGCATGGCATAACTGACAGGCTGTTTGACTACCGGTATTTAAGGGGGTTAGGACCTGTTTGTTCCAGTCCTTTTCTATCTTCTCTTGGCTTCGTATCCATTTTTGGCACCCATTCAACGCCCTTACTGTTTTTTAAGACCGTTTATCCCCATCCCAGGGTCGTACAATGTTTTCCAGTGGTGGGTTTGGTGTGAGCGGTAGCGACCCGGCATATTTTTTATTTTTGTTTGACAGCAGGCTAAATTTGTACATTTTTCGATAGAAAAATGTCTCCGGCGAAGCCGGATTTCTTCATATAAATCTGGCTCGCTATCGCTCGCCAGGAAGAAATCGACACCTAGATGGGGATAAACGTCTTAAAATAGTTGGCTGAATGCCCGAATGACAAGCAGAGAACAGGAGAAGCGACAGAAATAACAAAAAGCAGGTCACCCCCCTTAAAGACAAAATAATACAGCTTGCAGTTTAAGCATCTGAACATCCCTATAATACTGCAAATATTTCGTTGAATTGAAAGACTAATATATATGCCATTGACCATAACAGGATTTGGAGTCTATAATCAAATTTTATCCACATTTCTATGACTTAAATCGCGTCATCAGGTTTCCATTTAAACTATTGCTAGAAAGGAGTTTAGATACTGTGAGGCACAAGCAAAGAAAATACCATACATGCAAAAACTACTATAATTACCGTAAATGAAATAGCCTACCTACAAGAATGGAAACACACCCTCCCCTAATTCACTGGCTGGGGTAACTGCTCCTAAACATGTACCCTAATCTGGTTCCTTTCCTCTTTCCCCCGACAAGGCCAGAATAAAATGGTGACCATAAAGAAAACGTAAGGCGGGGAGGGTGACGGCCGGGAAATAATGTGAAGGGCGTGAGTAGTAACAACAAAGGCACCCTCTTATTTTTTGTTTTTTTGTTTTTTTTTCATCTTGTATTATTATAAACTCAATATGAAGGGGTTATTGTGGTCGTTATTGTTATTATGAGCTTTGAGGATTGTTAGCAATTTCCGATCATTAGTTCGTTAAATTAAGCCCCCTCATCCCTCCAATATCCCGTCAAGCTGAATGTGTTTATTCTAAATTGCAACCCCGCTAACGTTCGGCCGGAACAAAAACAAACAAAACAAAAAACAATATATTTGTATTTCCAATGGGTCCTCCCCGTATAACCCTTCCCTCTCACCACACTCACACTATTCCATTTCCCAAAGGTTGGGATATAATCGCACCCAATTTCCTGCATGGCGAGAGGACATGGCCGATCACAGAGAAAGACAAAAGAATGACACACAGACAGAGAAACAGACTGAAAGAAAGACAATAAGAAAGAAAGAAATTGAGTATAAAAAAGTAGAGAGAGAGAGAGAGAGAGAGAGAGAGAGAGAGCAGAAGAGCGAGAGAAGAGATAGAGGGAGAGAGAGAGAGAGGGGGAGGAGAGAGAGAAGAGAGAGGAGAGAGAAACGAGAGAGAGAGAGAGAGAGAGAGGAGAGAGATGAGAGAGAGAGAGAGAGAGAGAGAGAGAGAGAGAGAGAGAGAGAGAGAGAGAGAGAGAGAGAGAGAGAGAGAGAGAGAGAGAGAGAGAGAACCGGTTACCCTCTCCTCTCGCCCCAAGCCTAATGAATCGCACCATATTTGAGTCTAAATGAACCGCGCTACCTAATTTCTGGGAAGGTACGATATCGGGGGCTGGGTTAACCCTATCTAAAGCAGGTCGTCAGTAAATATATCATCTCGGTTTCGCTATAATACGGTCGCAGTACATATATAAATACATAAAACTCAATTCAACATACCATTTATCCATCAGAAACTAACTAAATTATTGCGTTTCTGTTTAATATCGATGTTCACAGGTCCAACTTCCTTGTAGCCTGAAACTCACAAGTGGTCAATTGCGGATCCAAAATGGCTTCTAAGCAAGTAGATGGCCGATCTCCGTTAGTATAGAATCTTTAGCAGTGTGCCACGCCTGGGCTGGGTATCCTTATAGGGTCATCCTCTGGTGGTGATACTTAAGGTGTCTGTGTGGGGGGGGTGTCTGTGTGTGTGTGTGTGTGTGTGTGTGTGTGTGTGTGTGTGTGTGTGTGTGTTCTCTCTCTCTCTCTCTCTCTCTCTCTCTCTCTCTCTCTCTCTCTCTCTAAGATACTGTATAAGGACATCTTCTGGGGGAGGTGATGCTGGTACGATCTAGTAAGTCCTTATGGTTAGTGTGGGTGTGTGGGTGTGGGTGTGTATGCGTGTGTTCTCTCTCTCTCTCTCTCTCTCTCTAAAGATCTTACACCCTCTTCTCTTACAAGGTCTTGTAGCTAGTACGGTATGTTCTCTACTAGGAGTTGGTAATTATACCTTATCTAGTCTTACAGGTAATCTAGCAAATCCCTCCGCCTTGCCTTAGAGATGCTTCACCACGGCGTTACTCTCTGAGCCCCACCCAATCTCTCCCTCTGCCTTATAAGTTGTCTGGCAAACACTACACTACACCACAGCTACGAACTCCGACATTTACGTTGAGGTTATTATATTTTGTATGTATTTTGTATGTATTTTGTATGTATTTGTATGTATTTTGTATGTATTTGTATGTATTTTGTATGTATTTGTATGTATTTGTATGTATTTTGTATGTATTTTGTATGTATTTTGTTTCATTATCATATATTTACGTTTAGTTTGCTCCCTAGACCTTCATCAAGCTTCTAAAAACACCCCCAAGACCCCCTTCGAGATACATGTTTACATTTTTCGATAGAAAAATTTCCAGGCCGAAAGCCGCTTCCTTCTAAAATACAAGCTCGCTATCGCTCGCTAGGAAAAAATCGATACCTAAATGGCATGAAAGGGTTTGATATTGGAAAATAAATGGGGCGAAATGTATTATAATCTCTAAACTAATGGGGCAAACGTCTTAAAATCTGAAAACTAATGGGCCTAAGCAGGGGGGTAAGGGGTCCAGAAAAAGCAACAACGTTTCCTTATCTGGTAAACACTACACCAAACCACAGCCACGAACTCCGAAATCCAAGTCAGTAGTGCAATTGTGTATTGTACTATTGTGTTCAGAATTACTGACATTGGTCTGAAAACTGTATTGATACCACACGTGATACAGCAAAACAAATTCACGAAGGTTTTCAATGTTAAATCAATTAGAATACACATATTAACGAAAATAATTGTACTCCACGTATAACAACAACAGCACTAACACTACCACCATCAATAACACCACCACCAACAACAACAACAATACCACCACCACCACCAACAACAACAACAGCAGCAGCACACGTAGTAACAACAGGACTGGAAGCTACCTAATTCCCTTTGGTAAGTTACTACACTTGGCGCCAGAAGTGATGTCAAATATGTTAGGTGGTAAGTTGCTACAGTTGGCGCCAGAAGTGATGTTAAATATGGTATGTGGTGAGTTGCTACAGTTGGCGCCAGAAGTGATGTTAAATATGGTATGTGGTGAGTTGCTACAGTTGGCGCCAGAAGTGATGTTAAATATGGTATGTGGTGAGTTGCTACAGTTGGCGACAGAAGTGATGTTAAATATGGTATGTGGTGAGTTGCTACAGTTGGCGCCAGAAGTGATGTTAAATATGGTATGTGGTGAGTTGCTACAGTTGGCGCCAGAAGTGATGTTAAATATGGTATGTGGTGAGTTGCTACAGTTGGCGCCAGAAGTGATGTTAAATATGGTATGTGGTGAGTTGCTACAGTTGGCGCCAGAAGTTATGTCAAATAGGCTACTGTGTTTCTTTCATTGTGCACTATATTCTCAAGATTTTTTTCGCGACGTGATTTCTTGTGGCGGCTGTACAACGCCCTCAACACCGCCCGTAACCTGTTATCACGGGCGTCATCTCCAGGCCCTGAGAAGCCGAGGTAGTGACACATAATGATATCAATCAGCTGGTAGGGAGAGCTGAGGTGGCGGTGTGGTACAATTGTAAGCTTCATGTAAGCTAATAACACAACTACTACTACTACTACTATTACTAACAACACTACTACTACTACTACTCTAGGCCCGTTTCAGCCTACTATTTTAAGACGTTTACCCTTATCCAAGAGTCGATTTTTACATAGCGAGCTAGTATTTTTAATGGAGAAATCCGGCTTCGCCGGAAATATTGTTCTACCGAAAAATGTACAAATGTTGCTACCTATCCAAAAAAAAAGCTGGCTCGCTATTGCTTGCCAGGTAAAAATTGACACTTGGATAGGGGGTAAACGTAAAAAATAATAGGCTGAATGGGGATGGATGAGTAAAAGTCTCAAAGTCTCTCTCTCTCTCTCACACAGGTAGTAACATAATAACATCAATCAGCTGGTGTAGGGAGAGGTGGTGGCGGTGTGGTAAAATTGTAGGTTTCATGTAACCTTATAATACCACCGCTACTACTGTATTTATCTCACTCTCACTCTCTCTCTGTTTTACTTTCTGTCTCACTTTTTTGTTCTTTCTTTTACTCTCTCTCTCTCTCTCTCTCTCTCTCTCTCTATATATATATATATATATATATATATATATATATATATATATATATATATATCTCACACACACACACACACCGCCATATCCGAGTAGTTTAAGCGGTTCGAGCCCCCCAGAATCCTAAAGGTTTTTCAGGCTATCCTGATGGAGAGGATTGTATCGTGGTCCCTTCCTAGCCAAGCTGCTCTACTATCAGCTTGTGTTAGCCTACACGTACTTCTCACCAGTGCATCTGCGTATGTACTATGGTGGGAACTCGGCACCTGACAGTCGCCAAAGGGCGCATGTGACCTCGTAGTTAAGGTAAAATAAGCATTGTACTGTATAGGTTAAGAAAAACTCTCTAGATTTCCAGACTGCAAGTGAACAATAAACCGGCAATTTTACAATTTAAACACACACACACACACCTTCAAGTTAGTCACTGATATTAATGTAAACATATCCTTTAATTGTCGCCAGGATAAAGATGACGATCGCAAGTCGCTCGTGTGCCTCAGGTTGGTGGAGAAGACCGTATTTATCGGGCGAGATGCTGCAGATAATGGGAGCCAGTGTAGTAATTATAGTAATTGGCTATTTTCCGTGTGTGTGTGTGTGAGGGAGAGAGAGTGAGAAAGATAGAGAGAGTGTCTGGGTGTGTGAGAAAGAGAGTGTGTGTGTGTGTGTGTGTGTGTGTGTGTGTGTGTGTGTGTGTGTGTGTGTGTGTGTGTGTGTGTGTGTGTGTGTGTGTGTGTGTGTGTGTGTGTGTGTGTGTGTGTGTGTGTGTGTGTGTGTGTGTGTGTGTGTGTGTGTGTGTGTGTGTGTGTGTGTGTTTGCGAGATATTTTGTTTGGCTTCATGAAATCCATTCGCCTCTCTATTTTACCATAGGGTGTGTGTTTAACTACATACAGTAATTAAATACATATATTTATTCTTCATAAATTATTATTTTTATCTCCTAGTTGTCCCAATCTCAATTATTTTCACGTCTGTATACGAGCACGCACGCGTGTGTGTGTGACAGTGAGAGCCAGAAGACGGTGACCGTCATCTGGTAGTTACGGTGACTAAAACCACTGTGTGTAAGATCTGACATGTGATGCGCCGTTATTATCACTGGCCATATTCAGGTGCCGTACAACATAGCATACGGTACCTTAATATACGGTACCTTAATATACGGTATCTTAGCACCAGCACCACCACCAACCAACTCATTACCACCCATCATTCCCCACCCTCCTCCGCAGCATCAATCGCACTTCAAGACTTCATTTCCTTTAGCGAGTGTGGAGTGGTGCTGACAGAATATATACAGCATACCCCTTGGCCCCTTCCTGCTATCTGTACTTTCCTATTATTTCAACAATACTAACGTTGCCTTAATAATGTAGATAGCTAGATAGAGATAGAGATATATATAGATAGATAGATAGATAAAGAGAGAAAACACACATCGTAGCCAATATACTAATAATACAGCCGCAGCATCAAGAACAGTAACAAAATAACAGCAAACAAAATAACAGCTCCACTCCACCATCCCAACCCCATGCAATAACAGCTCCACTCCACCATCCCAACCCCATGCAATATCTCGTGGTTGTGTTTTTTATTTCTATTATGTCTAACACTAGATGATTTTACTAAGCACAGGAAAGGTTGATCGCAGCCAAGAATCAAATAATACGGCTGTTATCTCGAGAACAGCAGCGAAAACAGCATACAAGAACAGCACTAAGCCAACATTTCAACCCCATGCAATGTGGTGATGAGCTGGTCTATCAGAGTGAGAACTGAGCGATCTCTGCCATACCCATAGCTTACTCTGACTGTTCCTATTACTTATATATTTTCTAGATCTCGAGTGACGGCGTCTCTAACGTGGATTGACCTCACAATCTACCAAGATTGGAAGCCAAAGCGTCACATTTTTCCTTTGCCCCTCAAGTTTCTCTTCATAATTGCTGAGGGGCACATGGCCCTGGGTGGGGCTTTGGTTTCCCAGGCGTTTCCGCACCCTCCTCAGCTCCCCGCCATGGAATGGCTTCGGTCACCCAGGCTTCATTGTGGTCGGCAGGGAGGGTTCTGTGGGGGCGCTCGGTTATGGCTTTGGCATTGCTCGGGGCCTTGGGACAACAACAACAACAACAACAACCCCATGCAATATCTCATTTTCTTCAATTCTTGGCTAACAGGAGTCGATTTGATTATTCTTAGGAAAGACCAATCGTAGCCCAGACATAATAAATACAACTGTTATCACGAAAACAGCAACCAAAACAGCAGGAAAACAGCAAACAAAAACAGTCAAGTCACCCCCCCAACCATATGTAATGATACCTAGTTTTCTCACCTTTCAGCTAACACAAGTCGATTTTATTAAGCTCAGTAAAGACCAGTCGTAGCCCAGACATCAATAATACGGCTGTTATCACAAGAACAGCAACAACACAGCAGGAAAACAGTACAACAAGAACAGCACTACGCTAACATTTCAACCCCATGCAATATCTCGTTTTCTTCAATTCTTGGCCTAACAGTAGATTTTATTAAGCTTAGGAAAGACCAATCGTAGCCCAGACATAATAAATACAGCTGTTATCTCGAGAACAGCAACAAAACAGTAAACAAGAAATACAGCCCCACGCCACCCAAATGTAATTATGGGCCTACCTAGTTTTCTCATCGTTCAGCTAACACAAGACGATTTTATTTAGCTCAGTAAAGACCAATCGTAGCCAAGACATAATAAATACAGCTGTTATCTCGAGAACAGCAAACCAGAACAGCACTAAGCCAGCATTTCAACCCCATGCAATATCTCGTTTTTTTTTCAATTCTTGGCTAACAGGAGTCATTTTATTAAGCTTAGTAAAGACCAATCGTAGCCAAGACATAATAAATACAGCTGTTATCTCGAAAACAGCAAACAACAAAACAGCCCCACGCCAACCAAATGTAATTATACCTAGCTGTCTCATCTTTCAGCTAACACAAGACGATTTTATTAAGCTTAGGAAAGACCAATTGCAGTATAGACACTAAGAATATAGCCGCTGCATCAATAACAGCAATAGAACAGCAGGAAAACAGCAAACAAGAACACAGCCCCCACGCCACCATTCCCAACCCGGTGCCAGCTGATCCAATACCGTCGTCCCCAGCTCCTCTCTACCAGGGGTCGGTCGGCTGCTCTCTCTCACACACACAGAGTAGCTGGGGACGAGACCCCTGTATTTCTTAAGGCCCCAGTCACACACAGCCAGGGTTACCAAATAAAGCCACAAAATACCGCTAAATCTGTTCTTAAACAATTCGCTAGAAGGCCGATAGATAGCGAAAAAGTGCCGAAAATCACTAGAATAATGCCACAATCTCTAGAATAATGCCACTATCTCTAGAATAGTGCCATGATCTCTAGAAAATAGCTAGAATTCATGTTGCTAATGTGAAAATGTCCCGCTAGATCGAAGTAAACACCTCTACATCTAGCGAAAATGAAGCTAGATTGGCAAACCTGAAACACACAGCTTTTTCCGGCCGCTTTCGATCGGCAAGGCCCTTCTAGCAATATTTTCGGGGTATTTTGACTTCGGTATCGGTAAAGAGAATGAAAGTAAAATACACGGTAACAATATACACTTAAGGGGAGGCAGGCCGTTTTTCTGGACCCCTTCTCCCTAATGGTTAGCCCCACTATTTTGAGATTTTAAGACGTTGATTCCATTAGTTTGGGGATTTTATGGCCTTTCGCCCCATTTCGTTGTCAATTTTAAGACCTTTCGTGCCATTTAGGTGTCGATTATTTCCTGGCGAGCGATAGCGAGCCTGCAATTTTAAGAGGAACCGGCCTTTGGCCGGTACATTTTTCTACCGAAAATGTACAAATTTATCTTGAAGGGGGGTCTAGGGGGTGTTTTTCTAAGCTTGATGGAGGTCTAGGGAGGAAAAAATAAATAAATGAATTAATAGACCAAACAAACGGTCAGTCTCCCCTTAACCCTTTAAAGATCATGACACCTTTTGGCAGCATATTCTGGCAAACATTATACTATTTTATACAATTTAGGAAGGATCTGTGGGAATTATATGGGTAAAGGGTATCTCAATTGGCCCTCTGACTTCCATATATCCTTCCTAATCTGAATAAAATCGTCAAATAATAGCATTCATACATACAACACACACACACACACATACATACAACACACACACATACATACACCATACTACACATACCCCCACATACCATACACACATATAAACACGAGCACATAACGTAACACACACACATATCTTAAGTTCTTAACATGTCACACACACACGCAGTCAGACACCAATTTAACATGCGCACACACTAAAGTAACACACACACACACACACACATATCTGTACATCTCATGTTCATCCACTAAATTGTAAAATGTGTATTTTCAGCTCATGAGGCTGCCATTCTTTAATAAACCGTTTATTATTATTATTATTACATACACACACACACACACACACACACACACACACCATACCCGCCTGAGTGAGAATTAAGCTTTACCCTTAGGAACATTAAAGCCTTCCTTTCTCCCTCTCCCTCTCTCTCCCCCCCCCCCCCCCCCCCCACACACACACACACACATTAGGGCCGCTCACCACCGCTCTCTCCTACAATTTACAAGTCGCCAAAATGTAGGTAGCTTGGTGTATCCATAGGTATAATTAAAAAGTAATAAATGAGTTTGCCCGAAGGGTGTGAATATCTGCTAAGTGACCCCAGGTGGGCTGGGGGGCGGTCCGGTTTCCTCGTTAAAAGGAAATCTGTCCGTTTTCCAGCCCACCTGGGATTGGCAGGGATTAACTACCAGCCCTTGTCTCCTAGACGCAGGATGTCATATACTGTCATTTAGTTGTTTTTCCTGTATGTATGTATGTAAGGAAAATATTGATTTGTATATATATATTACAATCTAGACTGGGGGGAAGAAAGCCCAAGCATCTTCACCCTTTTGAGTCTCCGTGTATATACCTACCTGTATGCAACAGTTGTATATCCTGTGTTTATACCAACTTAATCAAATAATCAAATAAAAACAAAAAACTAAATCCGGCCTCTTGGTTTCTCCCTTCCTAACCCACACGGTCACACCCTCAGCTGGGGACACGTGTAAGATTATGTTATATTAAGAGTGGTAGAGTTGATTAGAGCATGAATCCTCGTCCTTACTGTCACTGGTTCGAGCCCGCCTGAGAGTATAAGACACGTTTAGTAGCTCACGTGTATTTGCGATATACCTAATGTATAAATGTAGTAAAACTCTCAGGAATAATGAAACGTTGGAACACCAAGCTTTCGTCGATTTTCTCAAAACATCGTCAATTGTTAATATATATATATATATATATATATATATATATATATATATATATATATATATATATATATATATATATATACAATCGGCTAGTTAAAGCTATTTCAGTTCAATATAATCGCTGTCATGTGTCCTTACTTTTTCAGTGCACGGCCGACCTACCTCAACAAGGAACGAAAGGTATATATTTTCTTTATCTTATCACGATAGAATAATCTGACCTGATAGTTTGTGTCTTCGTAATATTATTCTGTTGGTAGGAATATGGCGGTACTTGTGTTGTTTATGTGTTAGGTGGGTATAACAGGCAAGGCTACCAGTCACTATAGCTTGTTTTGTTTTGTTTTCAGTTGACGGTAAATTGCAATGTAGCCATCTTGATCACTGAACAATTACGAATATTTTGTAGCGAAATACGGTAGGCTATGTTGTGTATATGTGTGTGTGTGAGGGAGAGAGAGAGAGAGGGAGAGAGAGTGTGAGTGTGGGTGTTTGTGTGTGTGTACAAAGCTTTATTACTACCATCTATCACTAAGAGGGAGAGTAGCCCCCCGGGAACCACTCCTAATTGTCCTCATTTACCAGATTGTGTTAGTAAAAGGAAATACAATACTAGGGTCTGGGCTGGTCCCCCCGAACCCCCCATAATGGACAAACTTTGGCCACAAGAGTCGTGCAATCAGAACAAGGCTACCCTACTACCAACCCAGAGCCTTCCTGATTAAATAATAACAAATAATATATTAAACATACCAGTAGACATTCATATAATAATAAATAAATAAATACCGTAAATAAATAAATAAATATATATATATATATATATACTGTATATTGTATAATAATTAAATAAACACATAAATATATTAAATAATTAGATAAATATATAATAAACACAAATAATAAATAAATCCCAGTTTGTCTCACTGACCAGATACCACAATGTCTCGAAAAGCTTTTATCGTCAAATTTCGATCGTCAATATTTCACTCGTAATATTGCTGTTCCTTTTTGCAGTGATATCGGAAACTAGACTGAAAAAAAAAAAATATATATTTAGATGACAATTACTGAAATCGTTGATCTCATAAGCTGCCAGACCAGTGTTGACGTAAAAGTTGAGGGGAAAAGTGTTCGTGTAATACCGGTATAATTCTAGGGTTCAACTTTTCCCTTGGATTATTACAGTTCGCTTCCTTCCCTACTCCTGCCTCCCATAGTCCCTCCTTCCTCTACTCCCCCTCCCCTACTTCCTCCATCCTTTCCTACTCCTTCCTCTACTCCCCCTCCCCTACTTCCTCCATCCTTTCCTACTCCTTCCTTCCCTACTCTCTCCTCCTCCCTTAATCCTTCCCTCTCCCTTTCTTAGCCTACCTCCTCCTCTCCTACTTCTTTCTTCCTCCCCTACTCCTTCCTTCCTTCCCTACTCCCTCCGTCCCCGCCTTTTCTTCCCTTCTTCCTACCCCCCCCCCCCTTCCCTCCCCCTCCACACAGCACATAATAATCCCAGGGTGAGTTTCTTGGGCGTCTGTTTTTATCAGTTCCGTGCACGCTAGGCTAATTTCCCTCCCAAGCCCCCGCCACACTCACTGGCTGGCTGGTTGGACCGTGTATGGCTGTCGACTGGAGACAAGAATTTAGTTACCGGTACCGGTACTTAATGTAGGACTCCAGAGGCTATCAACCCTTTTGAATTATTAAGCCAGCACACTGTAAGTTAAGAATAGCGTCAGTACTGGAGCCCCTTTTTGAGAACTGCAGTCCCTTATGAGACAAGAAGAACAGGGGTTTGAATAACATTGAATTCACAACGAAACGGTCAAGAATTTTGAAGTGAAATTTTGCAAGTGTTCTGGATATACAAAAACATCCAAGAACTTATATAAACACCATATGAGGAGGAGCACTTTATTGACAACGCTTCGCAGATAGCTTCTTCAGGTCACCGAAAAAACGTTGTCAATAAAGTGTTCCTCTTCAAATGGTGTTTATATTCAGTATGTCAACTTCCAAGTTAAATTAACATTAAGAACTTACCCTGCTTGTCACCATCAGTTGGAGTTATAAACGATAGACGGCCATATTCAGACTATGTACACTTTAGGACATAAATCCTTGCTGTCAGATTTCGAAGCTATCCCGAACTGAATTGAATCTTCTCATTAATTATTTACATAATATTTACAAGTAGTGTTGACGGTTCGCTTATACAGATGTCTAGGCAAGAGTGCAGCAGTTGATAGGAAATTGTGGCTTGTATTGACAATCCGCTGCGGTACAATCGAAGCTATATTCGTATAGAAACTCAACAATGGCGAATCCCGTGGGTTACCGGTACCACTTTAAGAAAACTAAGCTAATTTACCAATAGCTCAACCCTATCAATTTTTCTCATATCTAGGCATGAAAATTGTATAATAATTGACCACTTATTAATATCACAGTGTAAATATCCTCGCTTTCTACGGTCATAATAAAATGCAACGAATAACTGCCGCCATCTTTTATTTATCCCATATCAGCTTCACTAACCCAATATTTTCCCTAA
>CM064576.1:33557550-33635050 GCA_032716605.1 Paralithodes platypus
ACGATGTTTTACGCATTTTGTCAGTTTATTATGGCTATCATTGGAAGATTTTATACAACTAAGGAAGAATCTGTGGGAATTGTAAAGGTAAACACTATCTCAATTACCCCTCTGACTTGCATAGACCCTTCCTAACCTAATACAAATCGCCTAATAATAGCCAGAAAACAGAAAAAGAAATGCGTATCCCGGGAGGACCATATGCTTTCATTAGTTTATTCAAGTGCATAGAGGTTTGTAATTGATGATTAATGTTAAGAACGGGGTGTTACTTATTCTATTTAGCTATCACAAATCCCGGCCTTGGTCCGGGGCATTATTTTACTGAAAAATATTCAAATTTATCTCGAAAGGGGGAGGGGGGGGGGGGGGGTACTTTTTTTGTTTACCTTGATACAGGTCTACGGAGCAAAATAACTAAATAAATATACATAACACTTTAACCCCTTCTGTACCGGCGAGGTCTTTTCAATTTTACTCGAGCTATATTTAGACGATTTTATGCAGTTTAAGAAGGATCTGTGGTAGTAAAAAGGGTTAAGTGAGATAGTTCGAAGACATCGCCGGTACATAATGGGTTAAAGCAGATTCACGCGGCCGCTCTTCCCTACAACACTATTGGGTTATTCTGGTCGTGCAGGTTATGAATTAGAGTATAATGTAAGGTCCCTAATATAGAGCGCAGACTCGTTCCCAACAGGGAGGCTTAAAGCAGAGTGTTCGGTACGCAGACACCTACCCTACCAGCAGACACGTGGGGTAAGAAGGGGTGAGAGTGTATTACTATTATAATTATATATATATATATATATATATATTTATTATTATTTTCATATTCATTTAACTAATAAAATCAATGAAAGTAATCAATACATGTGGTACCGTACTCCAAGAACTCGAACCTAGGATACTCACACCGAAATTCCGCGCACTAAGCACAAGATTAGACTATCAGCCTCTTTAACCACACGAATATCTCGCAAAAATATCAAAAGCAGGAAACCTCACTTAAAACGGTAAAAACTATTCCCTCCGCCAACTGCCCCCCGCGATAGACTGGGGGGCGGGGGGAGAGGGATTCGCGGATCGATACGGAAGGCACTACTACAGAATATCCCCCCCCCCCCTCGTACCGTACGCTGCCGCCCTCCCGTACTATACCTACTACACCGGTGACGTCACGTGTAAGGGCTGGCTAATACAGGATAATTAGATAATTAGACAGGGTATAGCCTACATGGTGTTAAATTTTGCATGCCATACACACACACACACACACACACATACACACACCTTCCCTCTCTTCTCATAATTCCCCTCACTATCCCCCCACCCCCACTCACACCATCCATCCCACCATCACGTTCCCTCTCTAGAACACCCCATATCTCTCTAATTATATACTGTTTAACTTTGCATTACATACCTTTACCTTTCTACCCTCGATACCAAATATAACCAAACTCTCCGCCCCACCCACCCCCTCATTACGCTCCCTACCTGCCAACCTTATGCACATCTACCCTTCCCCCACTACTACTACTTTCCCTACCTCCCTCACACACACTCACACACTCTCTCTCTCTCACACACACACCATCCTTTGAGCATCGTCACGCATCACACATCTCTCTTTTCTTCCTTCCTCTCTCTCACTCTCTCTCTCTCTCTCTCTCTCTCACCGCAGTTCATTCATCCCCATCCTGTCACCCTCCCTACCCTACAGGTCCTCATAGTAGTTCACCTTTCCTACTCACTCACTCTCTCTCTCTCTCTCTCTCAAAACAAATACAAATAAATAAACAGTAAATAAAAATAATAATAATAATAATAATAATAATGTTTATGATAGAAAGTTATATAACACGTTTAATAAAAGGATAGAAAGGCCTATTACTCGTTTAATGTAAGAATAGGAAGGTACACCACTCGTTTAATATAAGAGTAGGCAGGCATATCACTACAAATAAAACCCAAGGATTGTATATACTAGTACGTTAATGATACTTTGCCATTCTTTATATAACTTTCTATATTATTGTTTCCTTCGCTTTTTTTATATACAGAATTTCTATAATAACTTTATATTTGTCAGTGCATTTCTTTTATTTATTTTTCCCTTTTTCCTTTTCCATTCTTTTGTGTTCAGAAAAAAAAGTGTGCAGCCATTTGTATTCCGTTGTCCTGCAGGTCCCGGGAGTGTCTATAGTACAACCGGTGTAGTAGTGGCGTACACACATATATACATACACGGTCAAACGCATACACACACACATATATACATACACACAGACGGTCAAACCCATACACACACACACACATATATATATACATACACACACACACGGTCAAACACCTACACACACACACACACATATATACATACACACAGACGGTCAAACACATACACACACACACACATACACTGTCAAACACATACACACATACATATACAGTATATACCGGTACTGTACACACACGCAGCACGAGCACATACATACACAAACACATAATTTACACACACAAGCACATACACACACAATACTCTTTCACACACCTACACACACACACACACACACACACACACACACACTACGTTAGTCTGGTAGTATTGAGCATCCTCCTCCTCCTCCCCTGTGTCATTCTCCACCCTCCTCCTCCCCTCCCTCCCTCCCCCTCAACTCTTTTCATTATCTCTCGTAAGCGCGCTCTCTCTCTCTCTCTTTAGTTCACGTACCTCACTCATTTACCTCTTTCTATCACTCTCTCACACACTGTGACACACAAACGCACACACACACTCCCTCTCTCTTCACTCACTGACTCACTCCCTCTCTCACACACACTCACTTTCGCTCTCTCTCTCTCTCTCTCTCACACACGTACACTCACTCACTCTCTCTCTCTCGCTTACTACTCCAATAACTAGTCAACATAGGGGTAACATTTTACGAGTGAGCTAGAGACTATGGCATTCGAGTGTACCATTGATTATTCTGAATTCCTGCAGCCTATAGTCTAATTGAGACCTATAGAGATCCTTTAGTAAAGAGAGAGCTAATGTATTGATTTATCTATTTATATTATTTTATTTGTGTAAACATTTTATTTTTATTTTTATTTTTTGGGGAAGCCAAATTAGTGCTGTAATTATTTAATATCGAGGAAACATTATATTTTTGTCCGTGCTGAAATTAGATCCAAATTTAAAACTATAATTCGACTCTCACTCTCTCTCTATATATTATAGATATATATATATATATGTACCTTACTCTACAGCCTAGCAACAAGACAATTTCCATTCAATTTACCACCCTCCCACCCTTCCCCTCCACTACCAAGTTGATGAAAGTAATGGGGCGAATATTTTCTAATATAAACAAACTAATGGGGCTAAACATGACGGAGAAGGGGGCCAGACCCCCCTCCCCCTCCCCCCCTCTTAATCAAATTTGTAATATACTTCGTTAGTGCAGAACAATTGTTACCGTACCGTACTTCAAATGTTGCAAATATATACCTGTCCACGGCTGTTCAAAGGCAATACACAATTCCCCTTTACTCCTCTCCCTCTTCCTCTTCCTCCTCCCACAGTTATATTTCCTTTTTACCTCTGTAGATTTTTGGCTTCCCACACCCTCCTCTCCCTCCCTCTCTTTCTGCCCGATTGTCTTTTTTTTGCTATAGCCCTTCGTTTTGGCCTTTTATGCACGGCCTTTGGTGGTTGCTAGGGAGGGATGCACTAAAGATTCTGTAGTAAAAGAAAACGGTAACTTTATATTTTTTATATATATATATATATATATATATATATATATATATATATATATAATTATATATATATATATATATATATATATATATATATATATATATATATACCCATATATATATATACTGTGTATATATATATATATACCGGGTGTATATATATATAATTATTTTATTTATCTTTTTTATTTTTTTTTTTATTTTTGGGGGGGCTCTATTTTGGTGCCTTAGCTATCTAACTAGGCTAACGTCACCTGTAGCATTATTGGCTACCAATCTAATAATGTAGGCTACTCAGTCCCAACTGCACTGTGAATAGCTTAATGTTTATGCAAGAGAGGGAAGAACAAGGAATGGGGCACAAATCACTAAAGATCCGACCTCGCAAAATGTAATACAATATTATAGCTCGTAATTCTGATAAATGTCGATATAAATTTCTTCAACTTCCTTATAGCCTGAAACTCGCAAGTGGTCAATTACCAGAATATACGTGCTTAATTAATTATTCTACGTGTATGAAGGAGACAAAAGGCAAGCTGTCTGTAACGAGTGTCTCCCCCAAAGCCAAAAGAGTGACAGAGAGCCAAATCCAAGGGACGCTCGGGTCAAAATGCCTGGACACACTAAGTTTAAAGCAGTCTAAGTCATAAGATGAAGGAAAGATTGAACGAAACTTGTCGGGAAATAAAAAACGGCCGTGAGAACTGAGAATCAACCTTAGGGCTATGCGGATATGCAACAAGGGGTTTTACTTGTTTTTCTTTCCTTCTCTGGTTGCAACATCCTCCTCCTCCCCTATCAGTTTGACCTTTCCTTATAATGTTGACGCATCCAGTACTGTGGTGAGAGTTTTTCCTACTATGCAAAGGAATACAAAGGAAGGCAGGTAACAACAGATCTAATGGTCCTTACTAGCCTGCTTGTAATAAAATAAATAACTATATATACTGTAGATAAATAACATGATTTCTCGTCTACTTACAGCGAACAGACTATAGTAGGAAGGGTGAACGTGGGTGGCGTGGGGGTAAGGGTGAAAGGGTGCTCACAACACATCATGAATATTCACCCCTATTGTGCACTTCTTGTATAGCCTGGAGGTCGATATAGTCGCCTGGGATCGCAATTCTATAACCCTTCTACCTTCCTTCCTTTCCTCCTTTCCATCCTTTTCTTCTTCTTCTTCTTCTTCTTCTTCTTCTTCTTCTTCTTCTGTACTCACAAAGGTCGATAATTATAGGCCGGTGATTGCAATTATTCTGTCCATTCCCTTCCCCATCTTTTCTTTTTGTTAGTCCTCCTCCTCCTCCACTCTCAGTCTCTTCTTCATTGTTTACTCGTTTGCTTGCTTTCTCTCTCTCTCTCTCTCTCTCTCTCTCTCTCTCTCTCTCTCTCTCTCTCTCTCTCTCTCTCTCTCCATCTATCTGCTCTCTAACTTACGGGGATAAAAAATAAAGGTGATAGCAGTGAATAACAGTTACACACACACACACACACACACACACACACACACACACACACACACACGTAGTACATCCGCTTTACCTTATAATACATACAAATATTCCTCTGCTTGTAATTGCAAATAAGCTGTGCACCGTAAAATGTGTGTATGCATAACACATCACCTAAACGATAACCTAATTGGTACCATTACATAGTCTATCAGTATCGTGTTAAAAAGTACAGGGAGAGAGAGGGGGAACACACACAAACATACATAGACACACACACACATCAAACGCATATATACACACACATACAGTAAAATCACACATAAGCAAGTGCATGAACATACTTACACACACAGGCATGGGAACGCACGCATGGGAACGCACGCATTTACGCATACTACTACTACCACCACTACTACTACTACCGGTACTACGTTAAAGGGGTCTTGACTGCTCTTTGCCACAGCACTCCCTTACGGACTAAAAAATAGCTGTAATACCATGTCAAAGAGTTAATGCAAAATGTAAATATACTCAACCAACGGAACAACAAATGCTAAAAAAAAAAATGCTAAAACTCATAGCATAATATACGCATAAACCTACCATACTAAATTATATGAAAGTTTGGCTACTCTCTATATATATATATATAATTATCAAATACTGCAAAAGATATTCCCATTACATTTATAGCATGCCTAAATTCTGCGTGATTCTATTTATAGACAAGTTGAATTAAATGTTGTTTCTCTTTGATCTTGAGGTGGAGTAAGGATGCCAAGGTTTAGGGAAAGGAAAAATAGGTGAGCTGCCATGAACTCTCTCTCACACACATACATACACTCACACACATTCAGACACACACACACACACACACACTCTCTCTTTCTCACACTCACTCACTCACTCACACACACACCCTACTAAATTCGACTGTTTACGACTATCTCTCATAATAAACGTTAATATGGTAATTAAATGCAATTCATGACGAAAGTGTATGACTCCAAAATGGCGTCATGATATATGGAACATAAACGAGGAAATTACTGCGTAACACTCATATATTTTACTATATTTTCTTAATCATACACTAATATTTACTTGAATTGGATTTACTTTTATTCAAATATTCTCAAGCATAAATTTGTGAACTAACGCGGTGAAATTGTATTTTTATTTGCATGAAGGAGACAAAAGGCAAAGCTATCTGTAACATGTGCCCGCCTCCCCCCTTGGTTGAAAGTGATAGTGAGCCAATATCAAGGTACGCTAGAGGTAATTAAGGTGTTGGAAGGAAGTGTGGTGTGCTTGTTAAGTGAAGTGAAATTAATACGCAAATTTACATAAAGGAATAAGTTTTTTGTATTGATAAGCTAAAAGAAAAGTAAGGAGATAAGACATTGAATAAATTTCGTATATATATATATATATATATATATATATTCTTACTTTATTATGCTTTATTTAATTTTATTTTATTTACATTTGTCTGGTTCTCTAGGCTAAATCCCACTATGATACCGTTCTGCGAAAAGTCTTCATATCTCTTCGCTGGTTGGGTCTTCTTTTCAACTGTTTCATATATATATTTTAAAAGTTTCCACCGACACATATCTCTCTCTCTCTCTCTCTCTCTCTCTCTCTCTCTCTCTCTCTCTCTCTCTCTCTCTCTCTCTCTCTCTCTCTCTCTCTCTCTCTCTCTCTCTCTCTCTCTCTCTCTCTCTCTCTCTCTCTCTCTCTCTCTCTCTCTCTCTCTCTCTGCATATAATATTGTGATAAGGTGCAATATTAATTTTCACTATTTTGAAGTACATCTTAGAATAGACTGAATTCAATTATAATTTCATTGGGGTGTGGTGGTGAGATTAATAAAAATAATATATTAGCTTCTCTCTCTTTCTCTCTCTCTCCCCCCACATCCTCCCCTCCCTCCTCCTTCCCTCCCTCTCTTCCGATATCTTTCCTTTCCAAACCTTTAACTTCCCTCGTAAATTTTCAATCTTCCCCTTCCACTCAATAAGTACAACCCTCGTCGTATTTCTTTTTCTTCTTCTTCTTCTTTGTCATCCTTTTACTTTTCATTTTTCTTCTCTCCTCTATTCCCTCTTCCTATCATCTCATCTGACTCGCCTGCCTTCCTCCTCGGTTTCTTCTCCTTCCTTCTTCTTCTTCTTCTCCTCGTTGTCTCTATCCCCTCTCTTCTGTACCTACCACATAATTTCTTACTGCATTTACTTAACCTTACAATTTGCCTAAAGACTAAAAGGGAAGAATATTCACAATACGTAATCGGAGGCATGTATAAACAACGTGAAAGGTCCATGACAGGGATATGACAGTCACCACTTCATTATCATTGACATCCTCCCTCTTATACCACTTCCTCTTAAGACTCATACAAACGTTCCTCCCTTCCTCACACACTCAGTCTCTCTCTCTCTCTCGCTCTCTCTCCACCCCCTTTTACAGATTCCTCCGTCTCCGCGAACGGCCTACCGCAGCGCCCCGGCAATATGAGCCTTGCGGTCCCTGTGCTTGCGGTCGGAAATGGCGTGCGGTCGGTCGGTCGGTCGGTCGGTGGTCCACCCACTGTTATCTGTCAGCTCCAGACCCCCCCACCCCCCCACCCTTGCCCCCCAGTCTGGCCCCCCCCCCCCCCCCCACTCTCTCTCTCACACCACCTCACCCCATATAATAAATACGTAAGCTATGTAAAGTCACACACATTAAATACTTCCCTTTTCAGTAATATGTAATAAAGTAGACGTGCCGTTTTGCCCAAAATCAAAACGGCATACCCAACTCTGCGATGGGTTACCATCATCACTACTAATACCATAATCACTACTACTTCCTTCATAACTAAAACCGCCACAATCATCACGACTACTGTCATCATCACTATTATTATGATCATCACTACAATAATTATTACAATCATCACTACTACTCTCACCATCATCACTACTACTGTCACCATTGTCACAACCATCTTAATCACTACTAGCATTGATACTACAACTATCAACCAGCATTACTACTATCATCACCACCATCTTACACTTATCATTACTACTGTTAAAATCATTACTACTGTCACAAGTATTACCATCATGTATCCTACTGTCACCATCATCACTACTACTGCCATCATCACCATTACTATGATCTTCATCATCACAACTATTGTCATCATCACTACAACTTTCACCATCATCACTACTACTCACCATAATCACTAATACTCACACCATCGTCACTTCCATCATCACTACTGTCATTATTATCACTACAACTATCATTACTTGTCACCATCATCACTACTATTATGACCATCATCACTACTACTAGTACTGTCACCATCATATCTACTACTGTCACCATCATATCTACTACTGTCATCATCATCATCACTACTGTCAACATCATCAATACAACTACAACCATCATCACTACTATTATCACCATCATCACTACTATCACCATCAATCCCACTATTACTACCATAACTTCTAATGCCAACTAAACTAACTTAACCTAGCATATGCGTAGCGAGATGTTTTCGCCCCCAGAACGCCATCATTGCTGGGGGTGGGGGTGGGAGGGGGGGTAAAACCATATTTTGGACCTAAAATCTTCATAACTATTGCATAAATTCAAACATTTTTTTTTTGACTGACGTTCGCATTCACGCAACAAATGTTCGTGTGAAATTTGGTGAAAATCCGTCCAACGGTCTAGGAAGAGTTCCGAGACAGACGGACAACGACAACAACGACAGACATTGTTTTCGTGTGGTACCCACTATACGGGGGGCCATACCAAACTCTGCTTACGCAGAGTTGATAATATATAATTTGCACTTCCTCGACATACTGTACATTAAAATACGAAACGGAAGGAATATGTAGTTAAAATGAGTCTAGCGAGAGCGAGAACGAATAATGAACCAGTCTGAAGCAAAGTTGCCATTTTAGTGACTCTACCGCCAAACCCATGGGAAAAAAATGTCCATAGTAAGTATGTTTGTAAGTTACACCTGTTAGAGTTCTATGTTTGGGTGTGTGCGTGTGGTTGAGATAGCCAAGACGAGTAGATTTTAACACAGAAACCGACCTATCACCACCACAGCCTTTCCTCCAACACATGTACACTCGACCCAAAAACAATCTTTACACTGGTGAGCTGTAAATAATATAGAGTGAACGGAATGAATCGGGTGAAACATACGTCTGTGAGGTATTATCATAAGATTTCGACCCACTTCCATAATGTTTAGAGCGTTAGTGTAAGGATTGTGTTTTGGTCGTGTGTACAGCCTTTATAGAGACACTGCAGACATTATTTCAGTTCCGTCATAGCATCTCCATCATCACCACACAGCCTCTCCACCACTACCACAGCAAAATAGAGTCCCCACCCCTACCCTTACCCCAGCCCACTCCCACACACACACAAACTCCTATCCTATTTTCACCAGCGCAACATAGTTACCGTCACTACAACGCCTTCACCATCACCACCACCACGATCACCACATGCAGCAAGATACACTCACTCACTCACTCAAAAGTCCACACCCCTTCACTGTACTTCACCAACACAACATCGCAACACCACCACCACCACCACAACGCCTTCACCATTATAACCCTTTGAGTACCAGCGACGTGTGATATATGTTATTCTAGATATATTTAGACGATATTATGCAGCCTAGGAAGGATCTCTGGTAGTTAAAATGGTCGGTCGAGATAGTTTGAAGGCCTATTATTGCTAGAGGTCCTTCCTAAGCTAAATAAAGTCGTCTAATAGTTGTCAGAATAAAGATGAAAAGGACGTCCCTGGTACTGTATGGGATAATCACCACCACGGCCACCACCATTATATGCAGCAAGCTACACTACCCTCCCCACTACACACCCTTTCTTCGCCACCAACACAACATCACCACCACCATCACCACCAGTCTCTCCACCACCACCAGCCAAGCCACAACCCCCGTGACCCCCACCACCCCCACCAAGGCAATTTCGTTCTCCGACGCTGGCTCATGACACACTCAGGCCTTCTGCTCTCTCTCTCTCTCTCTCATTCTTTTCTTTGCGTTCCTTTCATGCCACTTTCCCGTACTCACGGGTTAGATATCTCTACTAGAATTAAGTCCTGACCACCTCGCTGGGATCGTAAGGTCTGTGTGGTCAGTGTATGTATGTAAAACTATGTTTCTCTCTCTCTCTCTCTCTCTCTCTCTCTCTCTCTCTCTCTCTCTCTCTCTCTCATCTAGACGCACACACGTTTCATCTAATGTCCTAATTTGTGAATGACCACGACCTCATTCTACACACGCGAGTCACTGTCACTCAACTCTCTCTGTCTGTCCGTCTGTCTGTCTGTCACCCTAACAAAGCACACTCTTCCTCCAGACTCACTCCAAGCTATTACTTCTTCATAAGCTGCATAAAATCGTGTACATTAATATTACCCCTACATCATTACTAATACTCCAGACCAAGGCAGCGGCAACTCGACCAGATAAAAGTAATGTGGTTCACTAATTAATACCCGTCAGACCAGGCATTTCCAATTTTTACTACAACTGCTACTACTAATACAATATCCATACCACCATTAACACTACTACTACAACTACTACTACAACTACAACTACTACTACTGCTACTACTAATACAATATCCATACCACCATTAACACTACTACTACAACTACAACTACTACTACTGCTACTACTAATACAATATCCATACCACCATTAACACTACTACTACTGCTACTACTAATACAATATCCATACCACCATTAACACTACTACTACAACTACTACTACTGCTACTACTAATACAATATCCATACCACCATTAACACTACTACTACAACTACTACTACTAATACAATATCCATACCACCATTAACACTACTACTACTGCTACTACTAATACAATATCCATACCACCATTAACACTACTACTACAACTACTACTACTAATACAATATCCATACCACCATTAACACTACTACTACTGCTACTACTAATACAATATCCATACCACCATTAACACTACTACTACAACTAATACAACTGCTACTACTAATACAATATCCATACCACCATTAACACTACTACTACAACTACTACTACTGCTACTACTAATACAATATCCATACCACCATTAACACTACTACTACAACTACTACTACTGCTACTACTAATACAATATCCATACCACCATTAACACTACTACTACAACTAATACAACTGCTAATACTAATACAATATCCATACCACCATTAACACTACTACTACAACTAATACAACTGCTACTACTAATACAATATCCATACCACCATTAACACTACTACTACAACTAATACAACTGCTACTACTAATACAATATCCATACCACCATTAACACTACTACTACAACTAATACAATATCCATACCACCATTAACACTACTACTATCACAACCACCATCTACACTACGACTATGGTGATGGGCTGGTCTATCAGAGTGAGAACTGAGCGATCTCTGCCATACCCATAGCATACTCTGACTGTTCCTTTTACTTATATATTTTCTAGATCTCAAGTGACGGCGTCTCTTCCGTGGATTGACCTTCCAATCTGCCAACCTCTAGACTCTAGAGGTTGGCAGATTTGAAGCCAAAGCGTCACGTTTTCCCTTTGCCCCTCAACTTTCTCTTCATAATTGCTGAGGGACACAGGGCCCTGGGTGGGGCTTTGGTTTCCCGGGCGTTTCCGCACCCTCCTCAGCTCCCCGCCATGGAGTGGCTTCGGTCACCTAGGCTTTATTGTGGTAGGCAGGGAGGGTTCTGTGGGGGTGCTCGGTTGTGACCTTGGCCTTGCTCGGGGCCTTGGGGCTGTTCGGCCAGGCAGCCTGGGGAAAAGCAACAACAACACTACGACTACCACTACTATCACAACCACCACCACTACTACTATTACTCATACTACTACTACCTCCCCACATCCGGAAACGTCAAATGGTTCACTAATTAAAACCCGTCACGAGAGGCACTTCCAATTTTACTACTGCCTGAAAGTTGCAGGGTACCGGTAGTACAGGCACGTTCAGAAGTACCGTAGTGGCCTGACTCCGGAAGTTCCAGAACATCAAAATGTGTGCCCTACATTCCCCACTTTAGCCTCATTTATCTGTTTATATAAAAGCATAAATATATTCATCAACAGATAACAGATATCTGAATGAAATGTTTATATATAGGCTTTCTTCGTGCGCCTAAAGAACTTCGGTTTCCTTTTACGAGCGAGATAAATCAACGTTATATTATGGAAGCAGGACACGACTTTTGACCATCCCTGTACTAACTAATGAGACGCGAGGGCCGTCAGTCGAAACTTGGGGAAATTAATTAAAGGAAAAAGGTCGTCATGGAGGGAGCCATCGGAGGGACGACTTATTAAATCTGACTGGCTATCATCAGACGACTCTATGCAACTTAGAGAATATCTGTGACTCTGTGGGTTTCAAAAGTGTATTCTTCAGCTCAGTAAGGACCTCTAGGAATCGAAGGCTTACACACTATTTTGATTCATCCATTTCCTCCCGCAGATCCTCCCGAGACTTACTAAAATAGTTTAATTTTAGCCAGAGTAAGATTAGAATAAACAATGCAATGACAAAAGGTAATAGAGGCCAGTTTCCTTCCATCGAACTGACAGGGTCAACATTCATACGTGCGAGGAACTAAAGAGAGAAGCGAGACTGGACCAAAATTCTGCGGTGAGGGAAAATATGCGGAATGAAAGGAAGGAGGTTGGGAAAAGGTACTGAAAAGCGAGTCGGAGAATTTTAACCCTTTGAGTACCAGCGGCGTGTGTTATATTCTATTCTAGCTATATTTAGACGATATTATGCAGCTTAGGAAGGATCTGTGGTAGTTAAAAAGAGTTGGTTGAGATAGCTTGGAGTCTTATTATTGCTAGAGGTAATTCCTAAGCTGAATAAAAGCGTGTAATAGTTGCCAGAGAGTGACGAAAAGGACGTCCCTGGTACTGAACGGGTTATGGAAAAAAAGGTTTGAGAAAGAACTTGGAAGATTACAATTTGTTCTTAATATACTGTATATATAGTTATATACTGTATATATAGTTATATACTGTAGATAGATAAAGATAGATAGATAGAAGTACCGGAAAGGGAAGAGTAAACTTATTAAAAACAAAAATGTTGCACTCAAATGAGGTAGTAAAATATTCTTAGGCTACAGGAAAACAGTGATGGGGAACATATAGTGTGTGTGTGTGTGTGTGTGTGTGTGTGTGTGTGTGTGTGTGTGTGTGTGTGTGTGTGTGTGTTCCCTCCCCCTCTCTCTCTCTCTCTCTCTTTCTTTTTGCCCCCCAACTACCGAATGAGTGTCTTCCGGTTCGCCCCTCTTCCCTCCTCTACACTACCATTCCTTCCTTCCTTCACTACGAGAGAAGACACACACACACACACACACACACACACACACACACACACACACACACACACACACACACATATATATAACACACACACACACACGCACAGCCTAGTCCTTCAGAAAATCCTCCAGCGGTAGCCAGAATACAAGAAATCAAGGTGTCATCGTAGTAATGGAGATAAGGTACTTTTAATCCCGCTTGATTATGAGACATTTCCCTAAGATTAATAACATTGTTCAGAGGTATATTGATAGCTACTGTGTGTGTGTGTGTGTGTGTGTGTGTGTGTATATATATAGATAGATATTATACATATAGTATATATATATATATATTCACACTGGCACGTGATGTTAAACCCTTTCTCTCACACTAAGTTACTTTTGCTTGTCGTGGATATTCATTGTGACATTTGTTTACCAGGGATACTGTGAAGTGGTACATAACCTATCAATCTCGACTGTGTAGTGTATGGAGGATGATATTGATGCCATAAACAGTATATAATCAACTAATCATAGCCAGAGTTAAATAATGATAATGTGATAATACCGAAAGAGTTAATGTTATGGCATTGCCAGCATTTAGTGTGGTAAACAGTGTTACCGCCTTCTGTACCGGCGATGTCTCTTCAATTATAGTCTGCATACTATTAGACAATTGTATTCAGTTTAAGTAGTTCTAGTAGTCATAGTAGTGGTGGTGATAGTGGTATGGCAGCTCTTTCATCCAAGCTCTCTCTCTCTCTCTCTCTCTCTCTCTCTCTCTCTCTCTCTCTCTCTCTCTCTCTCTCTCTCTCTCTCTCTCTCTCTCTCTCTCTCTCCCTCCCTACCTCCCTCCCACGCTCCTCCCCACCCACATTCTCATCTAAGCTTCTTTCAAAACACCCCCTCACAGATTTATTCATCTTCATCTTGCCTACTCCTCTTCCTTGACGTCCTAATTCACATACCCGGTACTCCTACTCTTTTATTCTGCACACACACACACACACACACACACACACATATATATATATAAAAGTAGTAGGTAGTCTCCTCAATCACCGTAATACCATCGCCTAGTGTTAGCCATAATACAATAACAAAGGACTGTAGGAGTTACTGAAGGTCGACTGTAACCCAATTATGTAGCGCCACTTTAGTCTTCCTGGAAATATGCTGTAGTAGGGTAAGTGAGGAAGCTGTTGATTAGCACACAGACATAGATACACATGCACTGTATACACACATACATACTGTACACACATAAACATATATACACACACACCTCGCATATACATTACTTTTATGCATTACTATACTATACTGTACACTTTTTGTTTTCATTCTCTCTCTCTCTCTTTCTCTCTCACACACACACACACACGCTCACATACACAAGTATGTTTACGTTATTAACAAATACTTAACAAATCTATTTCGAATGGTAGATAGGCCTAAACAGACCTATAGGCAAGAAGTCTGAGAGAGAGAGAGAGAGAGTGTGTGTGGAAGCAACATTCGAGACACAACACAACGCTCTAGCTGCCTGCCACTCACACATATTTTTTAATGCTTGCTGGAGATGTGTTGAGAGAGAGAGGAGAGGAGAGGAGAGGAGAGGAGAGAGGGAGAGGGAGGAGAGGAGAGAGGGAGGGGGGGGGGGTTACAAATAGTTACAAGGAATAGTTAATATCTCAAAGACATTGCAGTTCATTCCGGGGAGATACTCGAAGTGGAAAGAGGGAGATAGTGTAGTAGAGATTGGTGAGAGAGAGAGAATAAGTGTGTAAGTGAGTGAGAAAGAGTGTGTGTATGAGAGTATGTATGTATGTGTGGGTGTGTGGGTGAGAGAGAGAGCAAGAGAGTGTGAGAGCAAGAGAGAGAGAGCGAGTGAGTGAGCAAGGACGTTAGAGATCTGTCAGCACTGTTTATCTGCTGACTATGAACGATATACAGTACAACCCACACCAAGCCACACAAACCTTTAGCCCCAGTATCTGTTCAACTAGATGTGTGAGAATTTGTATTATTTTGTTTTTGTGTGTTCATTGTTTTCTGTTGTGTTGTCCCTATTCTGGCTCTGTCTTGAGTCGCCCACCCCCCCAAAAAAGGGGGAATTGGGGGGGGGGGGGAGGAAAAGAGGGAAAAAACAAATAAGGGAAAAATAGGGATTGAGCCTGAGTATATAAATATATCTTTTCAACTTGGGTCTGCAAGCTTCTGAATTTAACCCCTTGAGGATCATGACGCATTTTGACAGTTTATTCTGGCTATCATTGGACGATTTTATACAGCTTAGGAAGGATCTGTGGGAGTTATAATGGTAGAGACTATCTCCATTATACCCCTGATTTCCGTATGTCCTTCCTAAGCTTCATAAAATCGTCTAAATGCAGCTGACATGAAAATACAAAAAGACGTCACCAGTACTGTAATGGTTATGGTGACGGAAAAGTCTGTTTGTATGCTTCTGCCTTTGTATTATGGTTAGTCACACACACACACACACACACACACACACACACACACACAATGACTACTTGTACTCAGTCTTTCTCTCTCTCCAACTGTTAACCCCTACTGTACCGACGACGTCTCTATAATTGTACTCGTTATATTTTGTGTCGATTAGGAATGATCTGTAGTAGTAAAATGGGTTAAGTGAGATAGTTCGAAGCCTGTCAATTGCTGGAGGCCCATTGAAAACCGAATACAACTGTCTAATAGTAGCCAGTTTATTCGTGTTTATTTTTTGTTTTATGTTGTTTTTGTGTTTTCCCTGTTCTTGCTCTGTCTTGAGTCGGCTACCCCCAAAATGGGGATTGGGCCTGAGCATATAGATAGATAGATAGATAGATAGAATAGTAGCCAGACAACAGATAAAAGGACGCCACTGGTACTGAAATCGTCCAAACACTATACCCTGTTCCAAATAAGTAGGCTAGAAATTGTGAACCCTAACCCAACCAATACAAAAGCCTACAAGTTATATCAATTAGTGAAATGAAATACTTATATAGTTCTCTAGAAGATATCCTAGGTTTGAATCCTGGGAGAATTGCATGCTTTCGTAAAATTCGTTTGTGGGATATTGGTGTTAAGAATAATGTTATATATATATAATACAACATAATCTATTTTGTCTCCGTATTATCGCTCTTTCTCAAGGGAAATACAATAGAAAATGGAAATAAAGCTACTTGGAATAACTCGATAGATAGAGAGATAGATAAGAGATATATAAATAGATACAGATAGATAGATACAGATAAATAGATAGATAGATAGAAAGAGACGACATAAATATACACACGAAGAACAAACGAACGAACGAAGCATTCAAACACTTAAGGAAAATGCCGGGGAGCGAGGGTGAAGAACAAAGAGAGAGAGAGAGAGAGAGAGAGAGAGAGAGAGAGAGAGAGAGAGAGAGAGAGAGAGAGAGAGTAGGGGAGAGATAAAGTGAGTAAGAGCGAGGTAGAGAGCAAAAGCGTTAAGTGTGTAAAAAGAAGTAAATTGAGTGATATGTGGAAGAGAGAGAGAGAGAGAGATAAAGTGATAAGAGCGAGTAGAAGAGCAAAAGCGTTAAAAGTGTGTAAAAAGAAGTAAATTGAGTGATATGTGGAAGAGAGAGAGAGAGAGAGAGAGAGAGAGAGAGAGAGAGAGAGAGGGAGAGAGAGAGAGAATGCCTGACTGACTGCGAGTGTATGTGCATCCATAAGAGCGAGTGCGTTCTCGTGTGCATGCGTGTGTGTGTGTGTAATGACCAGCTATTATTTGCGGGAGTATGCGCACGCTTGTATGTGAGGGTGTGAAGGAATGTGTGTGTGTGTGTGTGTGTGTGTTTATGATTGTGTGTGTGTGTGTGTTAGCGCTTGTATGTGCGTGATTATATATGCGTTTGAAAGCACGTCGGGATGGAGGTGTGTGTGTGTTTAAGTACGTGTGTTGCATGCGCGTGGCAACCAAGGACAATACGGGCGTTTCCATGTGTACGTTTATGTGCGTTTGGGAGTGCGTGCATGGAAGGGTTTGTGTCCGTGTGATCGTTTACGTGCGCCCTACTCAATGCACGTGCCATGGTGACAAGTGGTGCACGCCTGCCTGCACGAAATCACACCCTAGACTGATGGGTGCAAAGATCGGTGTCACACGAGCGCTTTCTCCGGCAATGTTCCGAGCAATTGTGATCTGGCAGGCTGAAAACCTGTACATTCAACCCTTCTAAATTGAGGTCTCGCTCCAGTCTAGGGGGGGGGGGGGCGTATTTATTTGTTAATTTATATATTCTATATATAATCATATTTTTTGTTTTTTATTTTCCTCCCTAGACCTCCATCAAGCTTAAACAATAACAACCCAAACACCTTCCTTCAAGATGAAATTGTATATTTTTTCGATAGAAATATGTCCCTCTTAAATAACAGGCTCGCTATCGCTTGCTAGGAAAAATCGCCACCTAGATTACACGAACTGTCACAATATTGACAAAGAAATGAGGGCGAAAGGCCTTAAAATCGCCAAACCAATGAGCACAAGCCCCAACGTCATAAAATCTGAACACTAATGGGGCTAAACATGAGGAAGAAAGGGGATCAGAAAAACGACTCATTTACCCTTAAGTTATATATCATTTCAGTCTTTGAAAACCATACAGTCAGTCTAGTGGTCGATTACATTGCGAAATTGACAAAAACTAGTAAAAACAAAAAACTTACTTATCAAAAGTAGACGGAAAAAGCGCTCGTGTGACATCACCTTAAAAAACGCTCGTGTGACATCACCTTAAAAAGCGCTCGTGTGACATCACCTTAAAAAGCGCTCGTGTGACATCACCTTAAAAAGCGCTCGTGACATCACCTTAAAAAGCGCTCGTGTGACATCACCTTAAAAAGCGCTCGTGACATCACCTTAAAAAGCGCTCGTGTGACATCACCTTAAAAAGCGCTCGTGTGACATCACCTTAAAAAGCGCTCGTGTGACATCACCTTAAAAAGCGCTCGTGTGACATCACCTTAAAAAGCGCTCGTGTGACATCACCTTAAAAAGAGCTTGTGTGACATCACCTTAGGGAAGTTGAAGAAATGGATATGGATATTTAGAAGAATTTGTTAGAAAAACGATTGTAATGCATATATAAATATCTAAAATGTAATTAATGCAATGCACTACACAATCTCTCTCTCTCTCTCTCTCTCTCTCTCTCTTTCCACTTTAAGTATCTCCCCGGAATGGACCGCAAAGACTGAGATACTAACTATGTCTGGTAACTCACTCTCTCTCTCACACACTTTCTCACTCTCTCACTCACTCACTCTCTCCCTTTGATGCAGTAAATGTGATTCCCTTGATGTAGTAAAAAAAAAAAAATCTGTTGACGCGACTGAATTACTACAAGGGAGTAAATAAAGTATTTTTATGTTGTATATATTATTATTTTCTGGAGTTGTAGCTCATATTTCTATGCTACAATAAGAGAAAACGGACATCCCCGATATAGAAAGGATTAAACGTTAAGCAACCAAAATGGCACAGCGATATCATGTTTTCCTATCTCCAAACAACACCTGCTCCGATTGTGATATTATTTTATGTAACCAAAATAGAGGCACATTGTACAATTGTCTTCAGGAGTAATATATCTGCACTGTGAAAGTTTAATTACATGTTTTTATTTTGTCTTGTACTGTAAAAAATAATTACACATGCTACAAATATAACACATCTTTCTATTACAACTCTGATGAGCTCTCTCTCTCTCTCTCTCTCTCTCTCCCCCAACCCTCACAACCCATCTTTTTATTACAACCCTGATCAGCCCCACAATGACAGCTTCCTCTCAGAAATTGACACCCGGCCGACGAGGTAATGCGTATGATTCCCCTCAAAATTGGCGGTACGATCCAATTAACCCGTAAATCAGCGGAAAATAGAGCCCAAAAGGTGAAGCCCATTTTTGTGGGGGCAAGGCGAGCTGGGAGGTAGTGTGAGTGTGTGTGAGTGTGTGTGTGTGTGTGTGTGTGTGTGTGTGTGTGTGTGTAAGAGAGGGAGAGAGAGAGCGCGAGGGAGAGAAAGAAAAGCCAATGCTCACACGCAACTTATTAATATTGAGAAAAAAAAAAAAAAACGGAGACAAAATTTCTCTGCCCCCGCCAACTCCCACATACTGTATATACTGTATACTGCATTATACACAATATACCAGAATACGATTGATCAGGAAACAGCTCAAGTCGACCATATAATTCTCTCCTGAAAGCCAAAGCATCGTATTGTCTCGTTGGCGTTTGATACTGGTTCAAATGGGTGTGTCGAGATTTGTGTTCTTGAATGTACAGTTGCCCACATAAGTTCCGTTCCTCGTCGTGATCTTATGTATAAAATTAGTATGACTGAATTGCAAGTGTGGTTTCCTATAATATTCACTTAATTACTCAGCTGAATAAACTGCTGTATAAGAAACTCCACTCGCAACTCAATCATACCAGAGTGTCAAACGAGAAATGTATTCCTTTCTGTTTAGTCATCATTACTAAATATACACAATTGACTTTATGTTTCACAGATCTTAATATGTGTTTGGAAGTTATACGATAGCCAAACCAAGGCTATTTCATGTTAATATTCTTGTATTCCTCTTCATATTCATTCAAATATTCAAACAAAAACAAGAAGTCACGTTCGTAGTGCCCTAAAGATTATGCTCGGCCCACTCCTTTATTCATGCGGGTCCAGTTTGCTGAATCGACCTCTCCAAAAACTCGTGAGTGGTGTTCGTGAGGGGAAGTTTCGTGATTTGCATGGGTGGGGGGGATTTGTGGGAGGCATGTGGCGGAGGGGGAATATTTGTGGAGGTCTGTGGGGGATAGGGGAGGGGGGGATTTGTGGGAGGCCTGTGAGGGAGGGAGGGATTTGTGGGAGGCCTGTGAGGAAGGAGAGGGATTTGTGAGAGGTCTGTGGGGGGGGGGGGGGGGGGGGGGAGGGATTTGTGGGAGGCCTGTGGGGGGGGGAGGGGGAGGTATTTGTGGGGGAGGGGGGATTTGTATGAGGCCTGTGGGGGAGTAGAAGGGGCGATTTGTGGGAGGCCTGTGAGGGAAGGGGAGGGGGGGATTTCTGGGAGGCCTGTGAGGGAGGGAGAAGGGGATTTGAGAGGTCTGTGGGTAGCGGGGGATTTGTGGGAAGTCTGTGGGGGTGGGGAAGGAAGGGGGTATTTGGGAGGTCTGTGGGAAGGGGATTTGGGGGAGGTGCATGGGGGAGAGGGCTTTATGGGACGCTTATGGAGGTTATGAAGGGGATGTACAGAATATTGCACACTCGTAACGTATATATATATATACCGATATATATATATATACTGAATATATATTATACTGTATATATAATTTCGTACAAGCACACTCACTACTTACAACAAGTGTCCAAAGCACGCACCTTCCAAAACATCTCGTTGTCGTTCTCTCTCTCTCTCTCCTATTGCTACTGAGGCCTGGGGGGAACACGTCGACATCATTTCAGTAAAGAACCCGAAATTGGCGGATAAGTCGGGTACTTGAAAACTGATCCTGAGAGAGAGAGAGAGAGAGAGAGAGAGAGAGAGAGAGAGAGAGAGAGAGAGAGAGAGAGAGAGAAAGAGAGAGAGAGAGAGAGAGAGAGGGGGGGGGTACTAAGGTTTTGGCAGGTTGTTTGTATGTGTTAGAACGCTGTGTAAGTGAATTTGTTTCCTATATTATGGTGTGTGTGTGTGTGTCAGAGAGAGAGAGAGAGAGAGATATATGAAGTGTGAGACAGGAAGGAAGGACCAATAACGAGGCACTAGAAGGGGTGGAGGAAGTACCTATATATGGAGACACAGAGTTACAGGGAATTACAGGGAACGGCTATACCGCGTTCTAAATAGGTAAGCCAGAAATCTTAACCCCTTCTGTACCGGGGACGTCTTTTTAATGCTATTCTACCTATATTTAGACGCTTTTGTGCAATTTAAGAAATATTTGTGGTAGTAAAAAGGGTTAAAAGAGATTGAGGGAAGTTTGTTCCAGGTAGAAAATATGTGAAAACGTGTCCGCATACTGTAAACTAATTCTGAACCCTTTTTAATTCCAACTTCCAGCGATGGTTACGCGTTTTACTCGAATTGAGACTATACATTTTCCTATAATCCGCGCTGTGAAGGCCATTATATACAATAACGATTTCAAGGAGCTGATTTTGGAGGGAGAGAGAGAGAGAGAGAGAGAGAGAGAGAGAGAGAGAGAGAGAGAGAGAGAGAGAGAGAGAGAGAAGGGAGAGGGTGGAAAAGGGGAAATACACGGAGTAGAAGCTGCAGTAGGTAGGGGTGGGAGAGGATTAAAAATGAGCCATTTGCATAGGTGTACATAGCTACACTGGCCACACAGGCTTTACGATCCCATCTAGGTGGTCAGGACTTCATTCTAGTAAAGATATAGGACCTCAAGCAATGAACAGGCTTCGAACTAGCTCACTTAACCCTAATTACTATCACCGATACTGCACAAACTGCACAAAATCGTCTAGATAATAGCTAGAATAAAAACAAAAAGACGTCACAAATACTACAACTCTCTTTTCGTTACCGGCACTTCATTCCCATTACAGCTCATCACTCGAAACAGGACAGAGCAATATTTTCGCCGACCAACTTTGAACAGAGCATAGCGAGAGATAAGCTAAGTTGATAGTGTGGATGTAGGGACGATTATTTTTAGCCTGACTGTACACAAGAGGAGTGGCTTGTATGGGAAGGGTAAGTGTCGGTGGGAATATATAAGGGTCGGGACAGGTGGGTTCAGAAATAGTTGTACACCTTCTATTCATATTAACCAGACTATAAGCGTTAACCCCTTCCGTACCGGCGACGTCTTTTTCCCTTCATTCTAGCTATATAGAGACATTTGTGTGCAGTTTTGAAGGGTCTGTGGTAGTAAAAAGGGTTAAGCGAGATAGTTCAAAGCCTGTTAATTGTTGGAGGCCCATTTTAAGCTGAATAAAATCGTCTAATAGCAGCCATAATAAACATCAACAGACGTCGCCGATACAGACGAGATTAACTATAGTCCATTCTATCCATAGGCCAAACTATCACTCACAAACGACTATAGTAACCAATCTATTATTTCTACCATTTGGGAAGAGTTAGCCAGGGAATAGATGTGGGAATTGACAGCCCACTTACTCTAGCGCTTTTTGAGTGTGGTAACCCAGGTTCGAATCCTGGTAGGATCACATGCTTTCATTAATTCCATTGGGAGGTGTTTGGAGTGAAATTAATAAAAATTAGATTACATAGGTTAGGAGTCACGATATCTGTCCTACCCATGCTGAATGGACTATAGTGAATCCCAGTATTAGTTTCTCAATATAGTTGGCCTGTCTATCAAAATTCCCTCTATGTAAAGTGCCCAGTAACTTCTGAGCACGACTGTATCTGAGGGAAAGGGAGTGGGTATGAAGGGGAATATGGGGTAACTTTTTAGGAGCAGGACCTTTGGGTATTTAACTATGTGCGTCATTCTTTGCATACAACTATTTCAGGGGGACTTAGTCGTTTTTTCTGGACCCCCTTCTCCGTCATTAGTTTTGAGATTTTAAGACGTTCGTTCCATTAGTTTGGCGATTATGAAACCTTTCGCCCAATTTCTTTGTCAATATTAAGACCTTTCGTGCCATTTAGGTGTAGATTTTTTTCCTGGCGAGCGATAGTGAGACTGTATTTTTTTTAAAGAACCGGCACATATTGCTACCGAAAAATTTACATAATTATCTTGCAAGGAGGTCTAGTGGGTGTTTCATTTAGCTTAATGGAGGTCTAGCAAGGAAACTAAAACAATAATTAATCAATTAACACATAGACCAAGAAACACGCACTACCCACTTAAGATTTACCTACCCATGGCACCACTATCGCCGACGTGGGTGTTGTGGTACACTGACCAATTTTTCCTTCAACCAGCAAAATGAAAGTAACGACAAACGAATGGCCACTTTTGCTATATTGAAAAGAGAGAGAGAGAGAGAGAGAGAGAGAGAGAGAGAGAGAGAGAGAGAGAGAGAGAGAGAGAGAGAGAGAGAGAGAGAGAGAGAGAGAGATATGAAAAGAATGGCTCAGTGGGTAGGACGATAAGCAGTAATGGGCGACACAGGATGCACAGAGACAGAGGAGGGGTAGATTCCGTGGCGAGTCACACGCCCATTTCGCCACCCGTCAACTTTTCGCGGCAAAACTGATCCCAAACCCCATCAAACCAACCTCTAGACGATTTCCCCCAACTAACACAACCTTCCACCAATTCTACCTTCCGAAATTAGGGACATAAAACCACCCAAAATGCCGCCAGGATTAAATTGATGATCGCAAGTTGACGGAAAGAGGGCCCCGTGTGCTTGGGGGCTCGAGATACGGTGCTATACATTTCCTGCTGGTGGTGGGGTTTGTTGGGGCGATATCTACACTTCACAGTTGGATAATCACGGGGGTTTTATTGTGTTTTTTGGTTGATTGTCTTTGCGCTTTTTGGTTTGTTTTTGTTCTCTTTTGTTTGTTCTTTCTAGTGCTCTCTCTCTCTCTCTCTCTCTCTCTCTCTCTCTCTCTCTCTCTCTCTCTCTCTCTCTCTCTCTCTCTCTCTCTCTCTCTCTCTCTCACACACACACACACACAAACACACACACACACACACACACACACACACACACCCTAGTCTCACCAAAGGCCTGTAATGCCAATGGAAGGAAGTGGGCTACAGTTGAATGCACCAGAGGGTTATATGGTGGTGTGTGTGTGTGTGTGTGTGTGAGAGAGAGAGAGAGAGAGAGAGAGAGAGAGAGAGAGAGAGAGAGAGAGAGAGAGAGAGAGAGAGAGAGAGAGAGATAATGTGTAAAGTAAATAGAGAAGGGATAATCTTGAGAGGCGCATTTCTGTGTGTGTGTGTGTGTGTGTGATAAACAGGCAGTTAGGCTATAGGGATATAGATAAATATAAGGACTCAAACCGATGCATAATGGCATGTAATATGTATATATATATATAATACAATCACAAAGTCCAGAGCAATAAACCCCAATATAAATCAAGGGCACCGATACAAATGGACAATATAGATACAGATAAAGTTTAATCGACCTAAGTAATGTTAAACCAAGAAACATATTTTGTTAAGTCAAGAAAAGAACAGAAAACCAAAATGTCAAAAGTTGAAGAAAAATATATCTGAAATGCAAAGAACGAAGAATGTGAAGCGGCCTTGAAGAAAAAGGGATGGAAGGTATTGAGAGAAAGTGTGAGAAAAATAACAAAAGGTCGAGAATGAGAAAAGTTTAAAAGATAGAAGATATATGAATAATTTGAGGACGCAAGAAGGATTTTAGAGAGAGAGAGAGAGAGAGAGAGAGAGAGAGAGAGAGAGACTAAGGCACCTCTACTGTATATAGGGAAGGGAGTGCCACCGGAACAAGGTATAACAGCTGTTCTACCTCAACCCTCTGAAATATATGGCTTAAACACTTTCTCTCTCTCTCTCTCTCTCTGCATATCCTCCCCTTTGTAAATTCTCGTCTCTCAGTCTGTCTTCATTTGTCGTTTTTACCTTCCCTCTCTCTGTTTCCGTCTATCCATCTGTCACCTCCCACTGTGACACGAATTAAATTGGTGAACTGTACATTGATACACTAGAAGCCATGCCCTTCCTTCATACCTTAATATTCCTGGCTAGATCTAAGAAATACGTACTCAATAAAACTGCAGAATCTTCAACGTAAAGGCCTTATTTACGAATGTTGAAATTTCTAGTTTTGTGTGTGTGTGTTTTTATATAATTCATGGTATTGTTATGGTAAATCTTCTTTCTTTCCCCATAGTGATTTTGATGCCAAATATTCAATGCGTTATTTCCACCTAGTAATTTTTATGCTAAATATTCAATGCGTTATTTCCACCTAGTAATTTTGATGCTAAATATTCAATGCGTTATTTCCACCTAGTAATTTTGATGCTAAATATTCAATGCGTTATTTCCACCTAGTGATTTTGATGCTAAATATTCAATGCGTTATTTCCACCTAGTGATTTTGATGCTAAATATTCAATGCGTTATTTCCACCTAGTAATTTTGATGCTAAATATTCAATGCGTTATTTCCACCTAGTAATTTTGATGCTAAATATTCAATGCGTTATTTCCACCTAGTAATTTTGATGCTAAATATTCAATGCGTTATTTCCACCTAGTAATTTGATGCTAAATATTCAATGCGTTATTTCCACCTAGTAATTTTGATGCTAAATATTCAATGCGTTATTTCCACCTAGTAATTTTGATGCTAAATATTCAATGCGTTATTTCCACCTAGTAATTTTGATGCTAAATATTCAATGCATTATTTCCACCTAGTAATTTTGATGCTAAATATTCAATGCGTTATTTCCACCTAGTAATTTGATGCTAAATATTCAATGCGTTATTTCCACCTAGTAATTTTGATGCTAAATATTCAATGCGTTATTTCCACCTAGTAATTTTGATGCTAAATATTCAATGCGTTATTTCCACCTAGTAATTTTCATAAGTTCTTTCATCTGTAGCCTATATTGCACGGTTCCTTCTTTGGTTGGTTTGTTTTGCAAGTTTCACATATAAATTTTACTAGCGCGAAACGGTAACGAAGATTTAAGGGGAGATAGGTCGCTTTTATGGACCCCCTTCTCTCTCATGTTTGCCCCATTAGTTTGTCGATTTTTAGATCTTTCGCCCCATTTCTTTGTCAATATTAATACCTTTCGTGCTATTTAGGTGTCGATTTTTGTCCTAGCGAACGATAGTGAGCCTGTAATTTTGGAAGAATGTACAAATTAATCTAGAAGGGAGATCTAATGGTTGTTTTGTTTTTTTAAGTTTGATGGATGTCTAGAGAGGAAATTAAAACAAATAATAAATATATGAAATAATCGACCCAAAAGTAAACCCTTTCCCCTTAAACTATAAAGGCAAGACGGTACTTTTGCGCCTGACTGTACAGGGGCCTCCCAAAGTTCATCTACCCACCCGGAAGAAGGAAACAGGAAGACGATTTTTTCTAGCGTCCATTTGCCTGCATATGTTAGCTGTGTGTGTGTGTGTGTGTGTGTGTGTGTGTGTGTGTGTGTGTGTGTGTGTGTGTGTGTGTAGGCTGATTGTTTGTTTCCTAGGGGATAATTCCATCCGACAACTTTTCCCCTTTCTAAATCAATTCGCCAGTCTCCGAACTTCAAACTCAATTGTCCATCTCCTCTAACTTGTCGAGCCTATTTTGTTAGCGGCTTTTGTTTGTCAGCTACTGTGTGACCTTTAGCACCTATCACCTTTTTCTCTACCAGTTCGGCAGGGGATCCGCTTCAGTAGGAATAATGCAAGGGTCTTAATGTTTGGGAGAGGTAAATGGCTTGGTGGGGTTGCAACAGCGGTTCTCTCCCCACGGTATTATAAACAGATCGATACTTCGGTTAGGGGGAAGGAGGGGTGAGGAGTGGAGGAAGGTAGGTAGGGGTGAGGGGTGGAAGGGGTTAGGGTTGGGGAGGAAAATGATGGAGGGGAGGGAAGGGGAGGAGAAAAGGGTTAGGTTTGGGGAGGAAAACGATGGAGAAGGTGGAGGAAGAGAGGGTAAGAGGGGGAGAGGTAAGGGAGAAGAAAGGGGTTAAGATTGAGAAGTGTAGGAGAGGAAGGGAGAGGAGGAGGAGGAGGTGGTGGTGAAATAGTACCGTAAATAAAATGGGAGAAAGGTAACATAAGGATGAAAAGATGGGAGGTTAAGAAGAGAAAGCAAGGGACAAGATACGTGAAGAGAAAGCAAAGCAGGAGAAGAACTAGGGGAGTAGGATGGATGAAGAGACAAAGAGGGAAACAGAAGAAAGAAGGAAAGGAGAAAACAGGAGAAAATAGAGATTGGAATAATTATGGAGAAGCCACAGGAAACAAAAACAAGGGGTGAAAAATATCGATAGGAAAAGAAATGGGTGATCGAATTGAGGACTTTTGTTTTGGTTGGAGTTGTTATTGGTGTGAGAGAGAGAGAGAGAGAGAGAGAGAGAGAGAGAGAGAGAGAGAGAGAGAGAGAAAGAGAGAGAGAGGGGAGGGAGAGAGAGAGAGGGGGGGGGGGGGGAGAAGCAGAATGAATAATTATGGAGAGGTACGGTAACAGGAAAAAAACAAGGGGGAATGGTAACAAAAGTAAAGGAACTGTAGCACACACACACACACACACACACACACACACACACACACCTATCAACTCCAGATTGTATGGCGGTAACTGGTAAGACAAAAGAAGATGAGGGGGTGGGGGGGATGGGGGAGGAGAATTAAGAGGGGAATGATAGAGACAGAAGTAAAGGAGAGGGGAAGAAACAGGAGACACACGAATATAGGTAGAAAAGAAGAAGATAAGGAAGAGAAGAAAGATTGGAGGAGGGAAAGGAGGTTGAGAAATAGAAGGTAACAGAAAAAGAGAGAAGGAGGGAAAGAGGAGGAAACTGAGGAATAATTATGAACAGGTAACGGGAAAAACAACAAGGGGGAATGGTAACAAAAGCAAAGGAACGGTAGGACACACACACACACATCACGGCCAGATTGTAGGGGGAAGGTAGGGAAAAAACAAAAGTGACCAATTTGAAGCGTATTTTTCTGTGTCGCTAGTGTTATTGGTGTGTGTGTGTGTGTGTGTGTGTGTGTGTGTGTGTGTGTGTGCGCAAGACCGTGTGTGTATTTGTGTATGCGTCATATTACTTTGATATCTATATTATCTAATGTGGTCATAGCAGTGTTAGCTCATGAGCATGCGAAGGGGACTTTAGATGACCTTAAAGAAGCCTAAGTAAGCATTGTCGTTATCTTCACAAATTACAATATATTGTCAATTATAATTAAGATATTTAACTTTTGTTATTACCACCCTCCAAGTAAGTAAATATTTATATAGTTAACGATAAAAGCACTACCGGTAAATATAATGTAAAGCTTGCAAAATATACAAACCAAAACAGGGACGACACAATATATAGACAAAAGAACTAATCAAAATGACTATGAAGAAGATCTAAACTTGGGAGACAATCCTTACCAATTCACCCCCACCTACTGAAAACCCAGCTTCCACCTTCCCGGCAACAATTCATCGGGTCTACCACATCGAGCAGACCGGCCTTGTATAATTGAGCGATCCTCTTCCCCAGGGGTGGCATTGAGGTAGGAATAGTCGGCCGATGAAGCGCTTAATTCTAGGAGGACATTCGCCACACTCCCCCCACACATTACACTTGACATCAGGTGGCGGAGTACATCAGGTGGCGGAGTAGCCGACGGAGTGAGGGAGGAATGAGGAATTGTGAGGTAAGGAACATTCATAATTATCAGTCATATACCTATTTTAACCCCCGGGGGATGGTTCGTTATTCTGGCCCCCTTTCTCCCTCGTGTTTAGCTCCATCAATTTTGAGATTTTAAGAAGTTCGGCCCATTAGTTTGGCGATTTTAACACCTTTCGCTCCATTTCGTTGTGAATTTTAAGACCTTTCGTGCCATTTAGGTGTCGATTTTTTCCTGACGAGCGATAGCGAACCTGTAATTTTAAGAGAAATCGGCCTTCGAGTATGGCAAAGGTGTGATGTCAAGGGTGGAAAGTGAAGATGGTAGGATAGACTATAGTAATATCAAGGAAGTATGGCAGTGATGTGATGTCAAGGGTGAAAAGTGAAGATAGGAGGGTAGACCTTAGACTATATAGGCGTGGTGGCCTGGGAGACTGTGTGAACCATCATTACCATATCAATAGGAAGGGTCTGTCAGAACTCTCTACAGGGACGCCCACCACACGAGCCCTACAGTATAGATGCCCCCCCCCACACCCCACACACACACACACCAGACACGCATACCCATACATGGACGTGAACCGACACACACATACACGATTACACACACAGGCACATTAACGTGAACAGATCTACACTCACACGCACAAATACACATATGCCATTTACACATGCATGCACACACACCTTGTTAGTAAACTGGTGTCGTACCATTCGTGTGACTTATACACATAGATTTGATACGGTGTCAAGCAATGAGAGCTAAATAATGGAATCTGTTAGTGAAGCTGCTGGTATTGACCCCGGTGGGGGGGCCCTCCTCCTCTTACCGCTGATAAACAACAAGCTCTCAGTGGTTCAGTTTGTTCATGTAAGCGACGTCGGGGTACATCTATCTCTCGCTGCCATGAAGGATAACATAATGACGGTATAACGACGTCGCTTGGATTTCTATCGTGCGCGATAATCCATCTCTTGTATGTGTGGAGCTGGGGTGGTCCCGGGGGATTCATGTATTGTTTTATACCCTTTGTTAGTCCGAATATACGTTTTTACAACCAATATCGACTTTCAAAATAATGTATAAACCTTTCTCTTGGGATTCTCATGCAGATCCTACTCCTTTGAATCATGAGATAAGTACCGGTATATACTGTATATAATTATATAACCCAGAATCCTACCTACACGGCAATTGCCTTAAAGTTGTTTTCAGTTGGACTACGGTACTTATTTGCAACCTTATCTAACACACATAAGACACAATAAGACACACATAAGACACAACCTTATCTAACACATAAGACACAATAGCACTCGATATATTAACAGATTCCTTCACGTGTCCGACAACCTTTTGTACGCGACTGTGCGAGTGAAGGGGGGGGGGGGGGGGTTGTAATAACGTGGTGGGCTGTGGTTGGCCCCGACAATTGGCCAATTAACTCGTGCAGACGCTGACGCTACCGCCGCCTCCAAACTGCTCATGTGAAAAGATGGGTGTAATATATCTGGGGATCTGTTATTTACTCTACTTCACTTTTTCTTCTTTGATTTGTTCTTCTTCATCTTCGCCGCCTTCGTCTTCTGTCTTATGTCTGTCATCGAATTATCTCTCTCTCTCTCTCTCTCTCTCTCTCTCTCTCTCTCTCTCTCATAATCGTCACATGATAGGGAAAATAAAGCTAAAAACGCGACATAATTCATAAGCTTGTCGCCAGCATGTCTGAAGCTACGATTACCACGGTTGCCAGATAGCCTTCATATGTAAAGTTGTCCACACGTTATCTACGTTAGCTTATACATAGAAATATATTGCGCAGGTTTGAAGTACGAGTGTAGTTTCTTATGCTGTGGTTAACTCATATGACTCGCAACTCAATCATACTATCTTACTTTCATGCATAAGATCAGGACGAGGAACGGAACTTAAGTGGACAACTGTACAGTTGGCCACATGAAATGTAGCTGCTAATGCAACCGTCAATTCGTGTGATTAGTTAACGATTGTAGGCCTATATTAAATTATTCGTGTGATTAGTTAACGATTGTAGGCCTATATTAAATTATTCGTGTGATTAGTTAACGATTGTAGGCCTATATTAAATTATTCGTGTAAGTTCATAAAACTAGTTTTACTTACATAAACCACAGAGTGGGTACTAATTCCTGTGGGCAACTGTATTTTGCAACAAAGTCAAACACTAAAAATGAATCTTTATACAGATTACTATTGCAACTATTATTGTATGTACCGGTATACATTCTGTAGTGTTTTTTCTCTATGGGGATAAGGGAGACCAAATGCAAAACTGCCTGTGACGAGTGCCTCCCCCAGAGTTGAAAGAATGACAGGGCCAAAATCAAGGAATGCTCGAGCCAAAATGTCAGGACACACGGATTTTGAAGCAATTTAAGTCATAGGATGAGGGAAAGATGGATTCAGGGAGAGAGTTCCAGAGCTCAACTGTTGAATAGAAAGCTTGGGGGGGAATGCAAGATAAGATACAGGCGCTACTGTCTTCTTCTAATTACTCCACTTTGAGAGAACGACAGATAACGAGTTTTACGTGGTATCAGTATCTCGAAAATAACCGAAAATTAGGGGCAGTCAGGAAGTAAAATCGTATACTGTACAGTATGTGTGATGGTAATATAGTTACCGGTGATTGATTTGTGCGACCGTTATTATCAAAACAATTGTTAAGAATATATCATTACTATAATACTAGACATTCGACACAGCCGCAAAAGCCAATCAGCTGGAATTATTGACTTATGGTGGGCCGGTATTTTCTAAAAACCAGTATAGAATCTTTATAGAAACAATGCAACATAAAGGCGCTACTTCTTCTAAATATTCTCACTTTGAGAGAAGGACTGATAAAGAGAGATTATGAGTGCATATCTTCATAGTAGTGTTCATAAGATACAAACCAAATACCTGATTGTAATACATAAAAGATACAAGATGTCTTATCAAGGTATTTGAAGATGATAGGACCTGCCATTGTTAACATATCCTTTTATCGTTTTGGTGGTTAATATTCTTACACACAGAATAGCTTACATGTGTTCAATATTGCACACACCCCCTTTGAAAGCGTGGGCAGGGTGACAAACGAAAGCAGAGTCCATTCTTTTTAGTCTTTATTATGGTCTATGCGAAGATAAAAATGTGGTCTATGGTTAAGAGAGAGAGAGAGAGAGAGAGAGAGAGAGAGAGAGAGAGAGAGAGAGAGAGAGAGAGAGAGAGAGAGAGAGAGAGAGAGAGAGAGAGAGAGAGAGAGAGAGAGAGAGAGAGAGAGAGAGAGAGAGAGAGAGAGATTATAGATTCCTTGTGCATCTATCTATAATACTCCTCAGTCTCGTGTTTGTGTTAAGAAGGGCTCAGACGACACAAAAACAGCAGGAGGCAGTGAAATTATACAGTGTCCCCTTACAGCACCAACTCCAGTGTCGCCAAAGTCCATGAAGCTTCTTAGTATCTCCTTTCCTCACGACAATATTATACAGTACCTATAGATTCTACAGAATGTACACATATGGGATAACTCGATCACTGCATCTGTTCAGCCTGTAGGCCTATATCTCGAAAATAGACCATTTCAACCAGTACGCTATATTTCGACTAATAGACCATTTAAACCAGTAGATTTCAATAAATAGACCATTTTAACCAATAAATTTCGACTAATAGACCATTTCAACCAGCTGATTTCAATAAATAGACGATTGTAACCACTGGATCGCGACCAATAGACAATTTCGAATAGTAGATTTTCGACCAGTGCCAATTCAACCAGTATGATGCCTAGTTGTATTCCTAACCCAACCTAGCAATTCTGCTTAAGATGGCACTGGTTATATACCGGTAGTGAAATTACACATTGTACCCACACCTCTGTAACTCAAAAAGGGCTAGGGCAAATGGGCTTCAAATTTACACATCTATTCCCTGGCTACTTTCCCAAATAGTACAAATATTAGTTCGATTAGGCCTACTCTGGTCGTTTGTGAGGTACAGAGGTTAATGTTCAAGAGTTTGTCCTACTTATTTGGAACAGGGTATAGCCTAGTCGCTCTGGTATTTGTTTAGAATGATTAGTTGGAATCAGGGGGCCCTTCCCATCTCACAGGTTTAATCAGGGGGCCCTTCCCATCTCACAGGTTTAAATCAGGGGGCCCTTCCCATCTCACAGGTTTAATCAGGGGGCTCTTCCCATCTCACAGGTTTAAATCAGGGGGCCCTTCCCATCTCACAGGTTTAATCAGGGGGCTCTTCCCATCTCACAGGTTTAAATCAGGGGGCCCTTCCCATCTCACAGGTTTAATCAGGGGCTCTTCCCATCTCACAGGTTTAAATCAGGGGGCCCTTCCCATCTCACAGGTTTAATCAGGGGGCTCTTCCCATCTCACAGGTTTAATCAGGGGGCCCTTCCCATCTCACAGGTTTAATCAGGGGGCTCTTGCCATCTCACAGGTTTAAATCAGGGGGCCCTTCCCATCTCACAGGTTTAATCAGGGGGCCCTTCCCATCTCACAGGTTTAATCAGGGGGCCCTTCCCATCTCACAGGTTTAATCAGGGGGCCCTTCCCATCTCACAGGTTTAAATCAGGGGGCCCTTCCCATCTCACAGGTTTAATCAGGGGGCTCTTCCCATCTCACAGGTTTAAATCAGGGGGCCCTTCCCATCTCACAGGTTTAAATCAGGGGGCCCTTCCCATCTCACAGGTTTAATCAGGGGGCCCTTCCATCTCACAGGTTTAAATCAGGGGGCCCTTCCCATCTCACAGGTTTAATCAGGGGGCCCTTCCCATCTCACAGGTTTAAATCAGGGGGCCCTTCCCATCTCACAGGTTTAATCAGGGGGCCCTTCCCATCTCACAGGTTTAAATCAGGGGGTCCTTTCCATCTCACAGGTTTAAATCAGGGGGCCCTTCCCATCTCACAGGTTTAAATAATCTACAGGTGGATTTGGGTTTAGATTTACGGTCTGAAATTATACACGGTTTGAGTTGTCCACGACCCCAACCCCTGTTTACTGGAAGACCTGCTACCTGCCGCCTATTCTGTGTCTCTTGGCCATGCAAACTTGGAAACGGGAGAGGCTTAAGCTTCTTATGGACAGGTAAGAAACGGCATAAATTATACATATGAGACTGAGCTACTGAACTGAAAACAAGTGTCCAAATTCCCCTTAGAGACAGGTTGGAACAAGTAGGTAGATTAAGTAGATACGTTATAGCATATCTAGGGTTATAGATATAGATAAATAGATAGATAGATAAATAGATAGAGATAGATAGTCAGTCAGTTGTATTTCATGAAAGAGATGGATAGATACCTACTTGCTACAGCACTGTCAGAAGTAAAAGACATTTCAGAAATTATAAGCCTTAATCTAGCGTACGGTAGCCTTAACTTACAGACACAAAAGGCTGGCTGACTAAGTACACCGGTACCTATATTTCTCTGCCCCTATCCCCATCCATTATCTTACTATCAAGGCCTCATCATAACATTAATCACACTACTATCTTACCATTAGCTTGTACGGCCTATATCATTACCCGTAACCCACTATTTGTAAGCCTACTAATTTAGTCTCCCCTACGGTAACATGTTCTTTACGACTTAATTTAGGTTTTCTGTTGGATAACAAAATAATATTCATTGTCTAAATTTCCTTACCGTACGTGCTTTAGGTATATTTGTATCTCAACGCAATATCCATAAACTATTTTTTGTTATCTTGGTTTCAACTCCTCCTACTGAACGAGCGGTTATTCAATAGACAATAGAACAGGGCACTATGCTGTCATTGAAATAGGCCTATACATTTTATTTTTTCACCCTGGAATGGCCTGCAAGACTTTTTGAGAAAATACCTATTCCTTGTAATTCTCTTCCTGTGCAAGAGTTTTTGAGACACTAACTATTCCTTGTAACTCTCTGTCCTGTGCAAGAGTGTTTGAGATCCTAACTATTCCTTTATTGATAAAAATACCTCCGTCTATGTATTGTGAAAAACCTGCTATCCTCCGGTAAATTGTGGGGGTGAGTGAGTGAATTGAGAACAAATTAAATATATGATGGATACATGTTTTTCATAATACGTGTTGCTAGCCCCAAACGCGCGAGCAACTGTGGCCTTCAACCATCCGACACATCTCTCTTTTATTTATGTACATCAAACATAATTATAAAATACAAATAATTCCTTGTAACTCTCTGTCCTGGCGTCATTCCTGGCTACATACCAGCAGAATACCTTCCTCCCTCCCCCCCCCCCCCGCCCCCCACACCTTCCCCCTCTCCCCACATAACACGGGACTCAAGGGGCGTAACCCGAGACACCCCAACAGCCAGCCACTACTGCCTGGGGGTGTCTAAGATTGTCCTTGCTGTCAGATGGCCTACCTCTTCCTTCCTTCCTCCCTTCCTTCTACATTTCTTCCTCTCTCCCACGTTCTTCTTCCTCCCTCCCACCTCCCTTCTTCCGTCCTTCTGCTTTCCCTCCATCCCTTCTTCCTTCCCACCTTCCTTCCTTACTCCCTCCCTCTATTCCTTCTTCCTTCCCTCCCTCCCACCTTCCTTCCTTACTCCCTCCCTCTATTCCTTCTTCCTTCCCTCCCTCCCTCCCACCTTCCTTCCTTACTCCCTCCCTCTATTCCTTCTTCCTTCCCTCCCTCCCACCTTCCTTCCTCCGTCCTTTTTATTTCCTTCATCCTTCCTTCCCACTTCTTCCTATAATTGCTAATCTGCTTATTTCCTTGTGCGGCTCCGGACACTGTGAAGTACGGTACTGTAGGTGTAGAAAATGTACAGCCCATTTGCCCCAGCCATTTTTGAGTTAACGAGTTTAGAGGTAACGATTTCTGGCCCACCTCTAATGAATGTACTATAGTGAGTTTTGAAAGTTGCCAAAGAAAATATAGCAATACATATTTACAGTAACTATGAATGGATGCAGTTCGGTAGTAAAAAAGGTGATCAATAAATAATATATATAGTTTTGTAGTAGATTTACATAACATTATATTCATAAATTCGTGTCCCTAGATATACTTCCATAGTTAGAAATAGGTGCAGTCCACGACTATTTATGAGTGAGCTAGAGACTATGGTATCCGAGTGTACAGATGCGCTAGTAAGTCATGTCCCAGCTGTCATTACGTTTGGCTTCCTCTGTGCTGTATTAATGTCTGTCAGATGTTGAATAGGGTAGGAACATATTTGTATATTTCACTCGATATGAAGAATAGAAGCTTAGATATTGCTGATACCAATTATTGATCAACACATACTTGGTGCCGAGACATAACTTATTAGCGCGACTGTACATATAGCCGTTCATATAACAAACTTGGTTCGAATCCCTGGATTGCCACATGTATTTGTTGATTTCATTAATTGAGTTTATGAGTAAAGTCGGTTGATGGAGGGAACATAATAAAACAAGTTTACAAATAATATACCGGTATATAGTTTATATCTATTAAATATTTTGTTTGTAGATATTATTTGTGAATGTCGAGAGCAACGACCGCGAGTATGGTATGAGACGTGATAGAGATGTCTGGTATGATATCACCAGCTGGGATCATTGTATACATAGCTAAGGTGGGTGGTATTGTAGCAGGTGGAGGGGGCTGGTATGTCTGGGTGTGGTGGAGTGGTATAGGTTGGTGTGGTAGGAATGGTGTAGAGATGGTGTGGTGTGTATGCTGCTGTGATGGCATAGGTGGTGTGGCAGATGTGGTGTGTAGGGTGTAGAAGTGGTGTGGTAGGTCTGGTGTGGTGGTATGGATGGTGTGTAGGTTATGGTTGGTATGGTGTAGAGGTGGTGTGGTGTGGTAGGTATGCTGTGGTGGTATGGATGGTTTGGCAGATGTGGTGTGTAGGTTATGGTTGGTATGGTGTAGAGGTGGTGTGGTGTGGTAGGTATGCTGTGGTGGTATGAATGGTTTGGCAGATGTGGTGTGTAGGATGTGTATGGTATGGTGTAGAGGTAGGTGGTCTGTAGGTGTTGTGGTAGGTATGCTGCTCTGGTGGTGTGGTAGATATGGTGTAGAGGTGGGTGGTATGTAGGTGGTGTGGTAGGTATGCTGCTCTGGTGGTGTGCTAGATATGGTGTAGAGGTAGGTGGTATGTAGGTGGTGTGGTAGGTATGCTGCTCTGGTGGTGTGGTAGATATGGTGTAGAGGTGGGTGGTATGTAGGTGGTGTGGTAGGTATGCTGCTCTGGTGGTGTGCTAGATATGGTGTAGAGGTGGGTGGTATGTAGGTGGTGTGGTAGGTATGCTGCTCTGGTGGTGTGCTAGATATGGTGTAGAGGTGGGTGGTATGTGGTAGGTGGGTGGTGGGTGACGTGCTTTTGATGGGCGTGGTAGTTACTTGGTGGGTGGCGGGCTTTGGGTGGGCGGTGGGTGGCTTTGTATATGGGCAGTGGGCATAAACACAAACTAAGCACATCGACCATATTAATTTTGATACAGGGTGTCGAACCAGAGCAATTTTGAATGAATATGTGAATGAATGCAAGCAAATTCACATGAAATAGCATTGTTTTGGCCAATTTATCAATGCCAAAGACATACCGGTAATTGGAACTATAAACAATATTTATATATTTACATATACAATAATTATGTTCTATCCAACAACCAACTCTACTCCTAAAATCGATTAATGAAATATTACAAACACATGTGGCAGTCCGTGGATTCGAACCCAGGACGCTCACACCGAATATCAACACATTATGCATTACACCACGCAGGCATGAAGACTAAAAATATTGGACTCCCTTTTTCGTTTTACACCCTGATTTGAGGTTAGAGTAATTAACCCCTTGAGGATTATGACGCATTGTGACAGCATATTCTGGCTATCCTTAGACGATTTTATGTAGTTTAGGAAGGATCTGTGGACATTATAAGGGTAAAGACTATCTCAATTAACCCTCCAACTTCCTCATACCCGTCCTAATCTGAATAAAAATCGTGTAACAACAACCGGAAAACAGAAAAGACATGCGAAACCAGGTCATACAACGGTCAAGATAAACCGCTAATATTAACTACAACAGAACTTAATAATGACAGACTCTGATATACAGTATGCATTGGTGTAATATTTAGTGTTTAAGATCTGTGGTAACCCAGGTTCGAATCCCGGGTGGAGCACATGCTTTCATTAATTTCATTGGGAGGTGTTTGGTGTTGGGAGTGAAATAAATAAATTAGATTAAAACTAACTGAAGGGGACCCGGGTCTCCAGGTAATCCAGGCTGGGAGGGGAGGCAGGTGAACTATGACAGGTGTGTGTTTGTGTGACAGTGACCAGGTGAGAGAGAGAGAGGGGGGGAGGGGGGAGAAGGGCAGAGGGAGGTAGATATGAGGGGGGAGGGGAGAGGTTGATATGGGAGGGATTTTGAGAGTTGGGAGGGGATGAGAGAGGGGCAGAGGAAGGTTCACACGGAGAGGGGGTTGAGAAGGGAGGAGGAGGTAGATATGGGAGGGGGAAGAGAGGGACAGGATATTGGAGGAGAGTTAAGAGAGAGAGTGGGTTAGAGGGGAGGGTGGGTAGCTTAAAGAGAGAGGGGGATGACATATATGGAGTACGGTACGGTACATCGAGTAAAAGCAAGTCACAGGAAAGACAAATGAGTACCGGGTATATTTCCTCATAGTAAAGATGGAGTGAAAAAAATGTAAACGTCTAAGAGTAAAAGAGAGAGAGAGAGAGAGAGAGGGAGTGATTGGAGAGGAGGAGCTGGAGAGAGAGAGAGAGGGGTGAGGGAGAGATGGAGATGGAAAAAGAGAGAGGTAGAGTGAGAGGAGAGAGAGAGAGAGAGAGAGAGAGAGAGAGAGAGAGAGAGAGAGAGAGAGAGAGAGAGAGAGAGAGAGAGAGAGTGTGTGTGTGTGTTCGTGTGTGTAAGGGGCCCCAGGTATAAAGGGCGTGACCATAATAAGAGGATGTGGTGGTGGTGGTGATAGGGACTCATGCTAATTATATTTACGGGGCGGCACAGATCAAGGTGTGGTAGCCCTATATAATAATATTAGGGGGGCTACACACGCACTTCATGTTGTTGTTGGTGGTGTGTGTGTGTGTGTGTGTGTGTGTGTGTGTGTGTGTGTGTGTGTGTGTGTGTGTGTGTGTGTGTGGTTGATTACTGCACATACAAGGTGGTGATGATGTTATTTCGTGAGCGACTGAACAATCCTCTCCCAATCCTCAAGGTAACAGCCACAGGTCATATCAATTAGACCACATAATAAATCCCTCTTCCCCTCCCAATCCCCATGGTAGGTATCAGTCCATCCCAATTACCCCCTCTCCATCCCCCGCCCCTCCTCCTACCCATTACCTCTGGTGATCTTAATGGAAGGTAAACAATGGGGGCTTCTGCTGTCAACATATCACCGACCGCCCCTCCCCCGCCCAGACCCTCACAGCATCATCCAGCTGTCTTCATCTCCTTTTTCGCAGATTGGAATATGCTACATAATTAGCTAAGTAAAACTTATGATTCTCGAAATTATTGTGATGGGGCAGAACAATTGATGGGGCAGAACAATTGATGGGGCAGAACAATTTATGCCACGTAGCAAGTACATATCGCTCATACTCGCATGCATAGGCCAGGCTAGATAGCTACAACTAACCAATGTCTTAGCTCAGATTTATAATGGAATCCCGTAGCAACTATTTTCTCGATAGTTAGGGGAGAAATATGAAACTACTATGTCTGCATCATAATTCTGAATTTTCATAATTGACAACATAATTTGCATCAAAATCATATTTCTATCTGATTAATCCACTTTAGGTCATGGCAATTTACCATCAGTTTGAAAGAACAAAATATTATTGAGCCCATGTAAAGTAATACACCATACACCCATTTGAATCTTTCAACCTTAAAAGCCAAAATCTGAAGCATTTGGGAAATCCTGGAGTGTAATCGTGTTCGAAATTCAGTGCATAAACAAATGGATTTATACTAAACTAGGCTTGTAACTGTATATACATATCTCTCTCTCTCACTCTCTCGCCCTCTCTCTGTTGACCCTTGCCCTCCTGTTGTCTGTAATCCCCCCCCCCCCTCCTCCTCCTTCGTCTGGTCTGGAACTCAAAAGTCATCCCGACAGACGAGAGCCGCCCCTTCTATAGTCAGCTACACTGTACGTACAGTCGCTCATAAACATTCGTTGATCTCACCTATTTATTACCATGAAAGCTCAAATACAAACGACGTCGCCGGTACAGAAGGGGTTAATATTATTCACTACAACCACGTCCTCTTTGTATAGGCTATAGAAAAAAAGGCCCTCTTAATGTCATAATTACACGCAGTTAATTCAAATGCGAGCCTCATCCCATATTATTTCCATTGTTTCAACCACATCCGTGTTAGCATACCTCTCTCTCTCTCTCTCTCTTATACGTGCTAAACCAAGACCATCTCTACACATAGCAGAGGCGGTCTTGGCTAAACTGTCTCACGCCCACACTTCACACTCATGTATGTATGTAACTATGTATGTATATGTATGCATGTATATACCAGCCACCACCCCTCTTCCCTGACTTACTACCGTCCTTGGCTTTTCATCTGTGTCGGCTCAACAGGGTGTCAAACGAAAGCCGAGTCCATTATTGTTAGTCTTTATTTATTGTATAATTATGTAAAGATAGTATCGTGGCTTAGAGTTCAAATGTAGTCTTTGGAAGGGATAAAATAGCCAAAACAATACGATTTCGTGTGAATTTTCTTATATTCCTTCTCATATTCATTCAAGTCTCCAGACAAAATAGCTTCGGTTTGACACCCTCCTCCCAGCCCCCACCTCCACTCTTCCGTGACTTACTACCGTTCTTGGCTCTTCATCTGTGTTGGCTCAGAGAAGAAAGTACCGGTATTCATCATAATGTCTCAAGGCTCTCCTACCATCTGACTCTCTCTCTTGATCCGCCCTTTAGGCTAGGTTGTGTTGCTGTGTTTATATATATATGTGTATGTGTGTGTGTGTGTGTGTGTATATTGTTTGAAGTTTCCTTGCCTCTTTTCTTTATTAGGCTAATTGTTATGCAGGCACCTCTCTCTCTCTCTCTCTCTCTCTCTCTCTCTCTCTCTCTCTCTCTCTCTCTCTTCTGCCAGCCTAACCTTTGGCCCTCCTATCTCGCCGGCCTCGCTTCTGTCAGTCTCCTTCCCTGCCTCACCTCCACCCCCCTCCTTCCCCTCTCCCTGATAAAGTTGGTTATATTCTTGGAGTTATATTGCTTACCCGGTACTTTCCGCTTAATTACAAGGATGTATGCACCTGTCTCACCTTTTAATCTCTCTCTCTCTCATTCAAGGTGTACCATATGCTATAACTCTCTCTCTCTCTCTCTCTCTCTTTCCCCGTCGCTCCCCCACATGCACAAACACATAAACAAACACTCACTACCCACTCTCCCTAATGCAAACACACCCACACATACACACACTCTCTCTCCCCCGCATACAAAAAACATTGGAAGTCATGAAAACACACAGTGAAACACACACGCCCTCACACCCCGAGCCATGGCCAATGTACACACACACACACACAACCTGCCCTGACTAATGTACAGACACACAGCAGATAGCAATGCACATGTAGATATGGACGTACAGTCAGAAACAAAAAAATGTGTCATGACTCCAAAAATACAACTTTGGTTATTGCCTCTGGTTATTATTAGACGATTTAATACAGCTTGAGACAAAACTCTAGTAATCAATGGGGTAAAGTCGATCTCAATTAACCTTTTGACTTATGCAAATCCCTTCTTTAACCCCTTCTATACCGGCGACGTCTTTTTCATTTTATGCTTGCTATATTTAGACGATTATGTTAAGGGGAGGTATTTAGTTTGTTCCCTAGACCTCCATCAAGCTTAAAATTACACTCCCTTGAGTCCCTTTCAAGATAAATTTGTACATTTTTCGGTAGAAAAATGTCCCGGCCGAAGGCCGATTCCTCTTAAATTACAGGCTCGCTATCGCTCGCCAGGATAAAATCGACACCTGAATTGCACGAAAGGTCTTAATATGGGGTGAAAGTTCTTAAAATGGCTAAACTAATGGGGTAAACGTTTTATAATATCAAAAGCAATGGGGCTAAACATGAGGGAGAAAGGGGTCAAGAAAAAAATCCCTCAAGTGGAGACCTCCCCTTAAGTACAAAAAGGGCATTCAGCAATTTAACAGGCTTCGAACTATCTCACTTAACCATTTGTACAACCCTAGATCCTTCTTAAACTGACTAAAAGCGTCGAAATAGAGCGAGAATATAATTATTTTAAAGGTAGGAGTGGGCGTCATAGCTTTGTAAATACAACTGGACCGGAAAGGCGAGGGAAAATGCTGATGAGCGTATAAAAACGGTAATATATGAGGACTAAACTCTCTCTCTCTCTCTCTCTCTCTCTCTCTCTCTCTCTCTCTCTCGCTCTCTCTCTCTCTCTCTCTCTCTCTCTCTCTCTCTCTCTCTCTCTCTCTCTCTCTCTCTCTCTCTCTCTCTCTCTCTCTCTCTCTCTCTCTCTCTCTCTCTCTCTCTCTCTCTCTCTCTCTCTCTCTCTCTCTCTCTCTCTCTCTCTCTCTCTCTCTCTCGTGGTGCTATATTTTGCTTTCATATTTCTTTATTTCAATCTATCTATATTTATGAAAGTGTGTGTGTGTGTTCATAATGTAATAAAATAAATATGAAATGTGTGTGTTTTATTTTGACGAGCCTAAAACCGATACCGTACATACAACACTCAAAACAACATGGACATAGGCCTACATGACTAAAAACACAAAACACCTACAATTACAAACCAGCAACACACACACACACACCAGTAACCCACACGCACACATATAACCTAACACACACTCATGGGCACACAGATAGGACTACACTAAGTAACACACACACATACAGAGAAAGCGACATAGCCTACTGTACATACACACCTCATACCTCGCACACATACACAACCACACATACTATACATCAACACACATACAGCCACATACACAACCAAACAGCCTCCCCACACACACACAACCGCACATACACATAGCCACAACCAAACAGCCTCCCCACAAACACACATACAGCCACACACATACACAACCACACAGCATGCCCCATAGACACAAATACAGCCACGCACACATACAAAACCGCACATACACACAGCCCCCCCCAGTCCCCACACACACATACACACAAGGATCGACGACCCTGCTGCCTCCCTGTCCGGTCACGACCCTCCCAGGCCTGTCTCACCGCCCCCTCCCTCCCTCCCTCTCTCTTCCTCTAGCTTCACTTTCTTGCTCACTCCTTCTCCCTTCTTCTCTATCTCTCCTGCTCCCTTCTTCTTTATCTCTCTTGCTCGCTTCGTTCGTCTCCCTCTCTCTCTCTAGCTTCAGTTTCTTGCTCCCTTCTTCTCTATCTCTTTTGCTCGCTTCGTCCATCTCTCTCTCTCTCTCTCTTGCTCGCTTCGTTCGTCTCTCCATCTCTCTCTCTCTCTCTCTAGCTTCACTTTCTTGCTCACTCCGTCTCTCCTGCTCCCTTCTTCTCTATCTCTCTTGCTAGCTTCGTTCATCTCTCTCTCTCTCTCTAGCTTGTTTCTTGCTCTCTCAGTCTCTCCTGCTCCCTTCTTCTCTATCTCTCTTTCTCGCTTCGTTCGTCTCTCTCTCTCTGAAGAGATTCAGCACTAATATGTGTAGAAACGTTCACACAACCTATAAGATCTAGCGGTGTTCTAGTTTAAAAGATGACATTAATAGTTGTTGGTTGTTTGTTCATTCCAGCAGGGCAGCTCAGGAAGAGAGTAAATAATGAAGAGTATTTTGCACTCTGTAATTAATGTACTGCACTACTCTCTCTCTCCACTTAGAGCACCGGTAGCCTATACTTGAATGGTCTTTTCCTTTCCAATTATTGAGTATCTCCCCGAATTGGACCGCAAGAACTTCGAGATACCGGTACTAACTATTCCTTGTAACTCCTTGTAACTATCCATTGTACCTCCTCGTCATCTAATTACCTCAAGCACATTTTACCTCGTTTTCTCCTAAGGTGTTGCAGAAAAATACCACTGCAGGGTGTCAAACCGGAGCAATTTGGTTATAATTTGTGAATGATTATGAGATGGGATACAGGAGACCTAACTTGAAATGGCATCGTTAGACCCTTTTATGACGTTCAAAGACATATTATCTGCCAACACAAATATTGACTTTACATATACAATAATACAGATAATAACTAGGAAATATGGTTGCGTTCAACACCCTGACTACCCTCAAAACAATCCCGTACGCCAACCAAAACAAATAACGGACAAGGCAAGAGGAAAGTAGCAAGGGAAAGTGGGTGAAAGAGAAAATAAAGGAGCCCTCCTCCCCCAGAAGTTAGGTAAGACTTAACACTATTATCACCCCTAAGTTGTTGTTGTTCCCCAAGCTGCCTGGCCGAACAGCCCCAAGGCCCCGAGCAATTCCAAGGCCATAACCGAGTGCCCCCACAGAACCCTCCCCGCCGACCACAATAAAGCCTGGGTGACCGAAGCCACTCCATGGCTGGGGGCTGAGGAGGGTGCGGAAACGCCCGGGAAACCAAAGCCCCATCTAGGGCCCTGTGCCCCTCAGCAATCATGAAGAGAAAGTTGAGATGCAAGGGGAAAATGTGAAGCTTTGGCTTCCAATCTTGGTAGATTGGGAGGTCAATCCACGGAAGAGACGCCGTCACTTGAGATCTAGAAAATATATAAGTTAAAGGAAAAGTCAGAGTAAGCTATGGGTATGGCAGAGATCGCTCAGCTCTCACTCTAATAGACCAGCCCATCACCACATGACTAGAACCCAATCCTCTCAGCATCAGCTAGAAAAGGCCCTAGAAAGCCACCTTTGGCGGGGGGATAGCTCCCCTATTTCAACCCCTTTCGGGGTTGGGCACCCGCCCCCAAGTTAACAGAATGGGTCCACCCAAAGGTTCTATCTGTCCCACTCTATAGCTCTACCAGTAAACTATTGGGAGTGTGAGAGAGAGAGAGAGAGATAATACAAAACACTACCCCCCCCCCCCCCCCCTTCAGAAGTTAGGTAAGACTTAACACTATTATCACCCCTAAGTTAACAGAATGGGTCACCCAAAGGTTCGATCTGTCCCACTCTATAGCTCTACCAGTAAACTATTGGGAGTGTGTGTGTGTGTGTGTGTGTGTGAAAGAGAGAGAGAGAGATATACTTAATATTCATGGTTCCCATTTACTGCTACTACGATATTGTGTGTGTGTGTGTGTACTTGTGTGTGAGTGCAAGCGGGAGTATTCATATATGTGCGTGTGTATGGTGTATGTATGTGGTGTGTGTGTGAGTGTCCTGTGTGTGTATGTAGCTTTTGTGTGCCCTATGTACAGTATGTGTGAGGCCTATGTATGTATGGTGTGTGAGTGTCCTATGTGTGTGTGGTGTGTGTGTCAGGCCTACATGTATGTGGTGTGTGAGTGTCATGTGTGTGTGTACTTACTCTAGTTGTACTTACTCTAGTATTGTATTGCGGGAGTGAGCATGCTCGTTATTTCCCGCCTCCTATATGTGTAGGTGTTATATGTATCGTTGGAATGGCTGTGGATGTGTGTGTAGTCTGTATTTTTAGCCAATTGGCGACATCGGAAACGAAGGCTTAGGGTGGATCTGTATGGTACCATTCTCACTATAGACGGTACCGTCTCGCCCGAAGGCTTAGGTAGCCATCAGCTTAGGTGAACCATATGATACCCATCTCGCCTTGTACCATTTTTGCCAACCCCAGATGGGACGTCACAACGTCGTCCACTTATTCCAGGTACCTATTTGCAGCTAGGTGAACTGAGGCTAACACATGAAAGGAGACAAGCCCAATTTGTCTCCGCCCGGCGATTGAACCCCCGACCCCTGTGTGTGTGTGTGTGTGTGTGTGTGTGTGTGTGTGTGTGTGTGTGAGTGTCATGTGTGTGTGTGTGTGTGTGTGTGTGTGTGTGTGTGTGTGTGTGTGTGTGTGTGTGTGTGTGTGTGTGTGTGTGTGTGTGTGTGTGTGTGTGTGTGTGTGTGTGTGTGTGCGTGTGCGTGCGTCCTGTGTGTGTGTGAGGGACTAGACTGGACCTGGTAGACACACATAACCTATGAAGACCACGTAGCCAACCGTACCAGCTGAATCATACAACTTCAATAATACTCCCAAAAACTTTGATCTTGTTTCAAAGGCTCGCTGAATCTCTCTCTCTCTCTCTCTATCTTTCACACACCTACATACACACACACATGCACATCAACTAGCACACAAACAATAGGAAACCCAAACCTGTACGGTAGCAATCAGAAACAGAGGACCACACAGTCACTCTCTGGTCCCCCCCCCCCCCCCCCCCACCACACATACAAACAACCAGCCACACACACACAAAACATTCACAACATAAAACACACCAAACACACATATTTCATAAACAAAATACACACACAATCTGCAAACCTTCAGCATAAAACACACCAAAAACACACACATGCAACCAGCAACACACACACACACACACATTCTCTTTTATCTCCACAGTCGCGCGATGATTTCGTACGCGTCGCTGTCATAAATAAAAACATGGACAATTCCCTCGCAGCGTGTTGCGTGAGAGAGAGAGAGAGAGAGAGAGAGAGAGAGAGAGAGAGAGAGAGAGAGAGAGAGAGAGAGAGAGAGAGAGAGAGAGAGAGAGAGAGAGAGAGAGAGAGAGAGAGAGAGAGGTGGGGGCCAAGTGAGGGAAGGGACGTAGAGATGGGAAGAGAGGAAAGGGAGGATGAAAGGGAGAGGGCGAGGAAGAGGGAAAGGTTGAGGAAGTAAATAAAAGAAGCGGTAAAAGGAGAGAGAGAGAGAGAGAAGGGAAAAAGAATGGCCAAGGGGAGACGAAAGGGTGTACAGAGAGAAAGAGAGAGGCGAGGAGAGAGAAGGGAGAGAGAACAAGGGACGAAGAATACAAGGATAATTCAAAGTCGAGAGAAGGAGAGAATAGAAAAGAAGGAACAATGAAAAGAGAAGGGAGACAACAGAAGAAAAGGGAAAATAGAACAGAAGGGAATAGAAAAGAAAGAAGGGAGACAACAGAAGAAAAGGGAAAATAGAACAGCAGAAGGAGGGAATAAAGAGAAGGAAGATAATAGAAGAGCAGGGATAATAATGAGAATGGAAGATAGAATAAAGATAGATGAGACGAATGAAAGGAACCAAAGAATAGGGAAAGTGAAAGGGTGTACTGTAAATAAACAAGGAAGAAGGAGAAGAGAAAGTAGAAGGGAAGAGAGAGGATGTACCGTAACTAATTATAATGTAAAACTTGCAAAATAAACAAACCAAAACTGGGACGACACAAGATGAACCAAAGCTACTACTACTATGACACGAAAGGTATTCAAATTGACAGAGATTGGGCGAAAGATCTTACAATCGCAAAACTAATGGGGAGAACGTTATTAAATCCCAAATATGAGGAGAAGAGAGAGGGGAGAAGGGAGGAAAAAACCCGGAACATAAGCGAAAGGAGACGAATTAATGGAAGCAGAGAGAGAGAGCAAGCATAAATAGGTCATGGAACGAAACTAACTGGAAGGAGAAGGAGAAGGAGAGAGAGAGAGGGAGAGGGGAATCAGGTTGAGGGGATAATTATTAGACGAAGGGGAAACGAGGGGAAAGGAGACACGGGGGGGAGGAAAATAGGGGTGAGGTGAGCACGGTTACCAAATAAAGTCCGCTTGATAGTAAATAAATGCAGAAAATCGCTAGGATAATGCCACAATCTCTAGAACATCGTTCGAAAATGGCTCAAATCTCCAGAATATCGCTAGCTATATAATTTGCCTCTAGATCGACGTAAATACCTCTAGATCTAACGGGGAAGTAGCTAAATTTGCAACACTAGCCGATAGTAAAACTGTCAAAATGCGTCATAATCTTCAAAGGGTTAAGTGAATATACATATTTAAAAAACAAGGAGAGACGCAATGAGAGTCTGAGAAGGGACTGAAACCAGTTGCAACAGAAAACGAACCGAGGAGACCCGAGCAAGATGAAAGCAAATTAAGTTAGGGAAGGAAGACGAAGGTGTAAATTGAATATAAACAAAGTGAAAGAGAGAACAGATTGATTACGGAAAATTACTACTGTAGTTTATTCGCTGTAAGTAGGCGAGATATTATGACCTCTATCCTCTGTAACTCAAAAAGGGCTAGAGCAAATTGGCTGTAAATTTCCACATCTATTCCTTGACCGACTCTACCCAAATGGTAGATATATTAGCTCGATTACTCTAGTCGTTGTTGAGCTACAGAGGTTAGAGGTCATGATTTCTCGCTTACTTACAGTGAATCGATTATAGTATAGGCTACCGTAGACTTTATAATGAAAGTTTGGTAAACACTATAACCCTACATTATAAGAAGAGTGCCATCTACAAATTAGAAACCGAAACAATAAGAAACGTCATCTACAAATTAGAAACAGAAACAATAATGTACCGTAGTGCCGAACAAACAGAAAAACTAAAAAATACAAAATCAAGATAACAAATTGAGAGTGCCCCATTTCGACGCTACTTATAGAAAACGATGTGATAGCAAGGTCAATACGTATTGCATTGGCCTTGGGTGATAACAAGAGAAAGGTGAGAGATGGGGGAGGGTGGAGGAGGAGGGGTAACAGGGGAAGAGGGGAGATAGGATGAGGGGGGAGACTGAGTGGATGAGGAGGAGGAAGGAAGACAGGGAAGGCAAGCAAGGGGTGGAGGAGGAAGGTAAGGTGTGGACTTGGAGGAGGGTTGACAGGGGAGGAAAGAAAGGGGACGAGGAGGAGGGTTGAAAGGGAAGGAAGGCAAGAGGTGGAGGAGGAATGTAAGGTGTGGACTAGGAAGAGGGGTGACAGGGGAGGAAGGCAAGGGGACGAGGAGGAGGGTTGACAGGGGAGGAGGAGGAAGGTAAGGTGTGGACTAGGAGGAGGGGTGACAGGGGAGGAAGGCAAGGGGAGGAGGGTTGACAGGGGAGGAAAGAAAGGGGACTAGGAGGGTTGACAGGGAAGGAAAGCAAAGGGTGGAGGAGGAGGGTTGACAGGAGTGTTGACAGTGGGAGGAAGGCAAGGGTTTGAAAGAGGAGAGGTGGAGGAGGAAGGGAGATAGGAGAGGAATGCAAGGGGTGAAGGAGGGGTGACAGGGGAGGAATGCAAGGGGTGAAGGAGGGGTGACAGGGGAGGAAGGCAAGGGGTGGAGGAGGAGAAGCGAAGGGGGGGTGGGGGGTGAATTTTGGGACACTCAACATGGGGGATGAGGTGACAGACTAACAGGATCGTAAGTAGGAGTTAATCATCGTGTGTATGGAGTAGGCCTACGGTAAGAGTAGCCTATAGTGAGGATGACAGTAATGTGTTCTGCCATGTGGGTAAGATTCCACATTCAAACATTCACAACACTGCCAATTGTTCTTCCCAGTGATGGGTATTGGTGGTAGTGGTGGTGGTGGTGGTGGTGGGTTGGTTACGTTAGGCTAAGTGGTGGTATGGTAAGAAAGGTATGAACGTGAGAAGCATGGGGAGTGGGTAGCCAGTTAGTGAATTAAGGGGAGATGGTTCACTTTTTGGGCGATTTTTGAATGTATTCATTATTTTTCTAGTGTACTCCCTAGACCTCCACATCAAATTAAAAAAAAACATCCATTAGATCACCCTTCTAGATTAATTTGTAAATTTTTCGGTAGAAATATTTCCCAGCCGAAGGCCGTTTCTTCCAACATTACAGGCTCACTATCGTTCGCCAGGGAAAAAATCGACACCTAAATAGCAAGAAAGGTCTAAATATTGACGAAGAAATGGGGCAAAAGGTCTTAAGATCGACTAACTAATGGGGCAAACATCTTAAAACCTAAAAAATAAGGAGGATAAACACGAGGGAGAAAGTGGTCCAGAAAACAGGCCCATCTCCCCTTAAGGGTGTGATGTCTGGAACTCGGTGTGGTGATTTGGTAGACTACTGCATTATGGTGCAATGACTGGTGAAATGTCCAGAGTGGTGAAGTAACAATGAGTGCAGATGGTGAAGCTAGACTGTGTATGGTGTATATTATTGTTTAAGTAGTATAATGAAGATGATGGTGATGGTGGTGGATAGGTTAGGCTAAGTTGTAAGATAGATAAATAGAGGAGATGGAGAATGAATGGTGAGGAATTACTTGGTGTGGTATAGGTAGTTGTGCAAGCGGTATAGTGATGGTGATGGTCGAAGGGTGTCAAATCGAAGCCATTATATTTGAAGACTCGAATAAATAGAAGGAATACAAGCAAATTAACATGAAATAGCATTGTTTTGGCCATAACTTCCGACATAATATTAACTATAAACCACAATCAAATCGAAGCCATTATATTTGAAGACTCGAATAAATATGAGAAGGAATACAAGAAAGTTAATATAAAATAGCATTTTGTTTTGCCATTATATCACTTAATATGAACTATAAACCACAATCTTATCCTTGCATATACAATAATTTAGACTAAAAGCGGATAAATACAGTATATTGATAGCCGGAATAAAATTTAGAAATACCGGTACTTCTCCGTACTAAAATGGTTAACCTAAAATAAATCGTTCCTATACAATGTTTGCATTCGTTGGGTGTGTTGAAGGGCTGTATGTTACGTAGGTATATATATATATATATATATATAGAGAGAGAGAGAGAGAGAAAGAGAGAGAGAAGGAGGGGGGGATATGGATGGAGGTAGGGAGCAAGAGGTGGAATGGATGCATGAGGGAAGAAGGGTGGAAAGAGAAAGAGAGAGGGGAGGAGGGAGGGAGGAGAAAGGTAGGGAGTGACGAAACGGAGGTGGGAAGGGGAGGGAGGAGGGCTGAAGGGAGGGAGAGAGAGGTGGGGGGTGGGGGAAGAGAGCAGAGCGAGAAATGAAATTGAAATTGCCTCGTTTGGGGAGGTAGGGAGTGAAGGGAGGAGGAAGGTTATGGGGGGGGTGGAGATACAAGGGCGAGGGAGGATAGGGGGCTGGGATATAGGGAGATGGGGAGGGGGCTGGGATATAGGGAGATGTGCGAGATGGGTTGGGAGAGTGAGGAGCTAGGGAGATTGGGAGGGATAGCGAAGAGGCTGGGAGAGACGGAAGGAAGGAGTGAGACAGGCAGGGAGGAAGGAAGAGAGGGGAGACGGGGAGGGGGCAGGGAGAGACAGAAGGAAGGAATGGGACAGACAGAGAGGGAGAGAGAGAGAGAAGGGTGGGGGGGGAGAGAGAGAGGGGGTGGGGGGGGGGGAGAGAGGAGAGGGAGAAACGGAAGGAAGGAGTGAGACAGGCAGAGAGGGAAGATGGGAAGGGAGAGAGGGAGAGAAGGGGCAAGGAGAGACAGTGTAGCGTTGAATACAGGGAGAGAGGGAAAGAATGGAGAATGAGGGGTAAGAAGGAAAGAAGGAAGCATAAGGGGGTAGGGAGATACGGAAGGAAGGAAGGAGTGAGAAAGGGGAGAGACGGAAGGAAGGAAGGGAGAGGGTGGGGGTAGTGACCTTCATAATCTTTAAGCTCCACCAACAGGACTTCAGGGGGATTAGGCCTATCTTTTTTGTTTAAAGGCCGCTACATCAGCCTACATATTAAAGTTTCTATTAACCCGTTTTTTTCATTATATTGTGACAACTATTACACGATTTTACTCAGATTAGGAAGGACCTCTAGCCATAAAGACTTCAAACTATCTAAACCAATCCGTTTAACAACCGCAGATCCTTCCTAAGCTGCATAAAATCATCTAAATATAGCTAGAATAAAAGACAACACGCGTCGCTGGTATTCAAAGGGTTAAAGTGCCCCATAGGCCTAACGCTTAAGACTATGGAGTTGGCTAAACAATAATTAAATTAAATATAAATACTAGCCTACATATGAGAAGCAATAGAAAGGGTTAGATAAGTGATACGTTGACAGGATTGTAAACAATATTTATGTATGAACAAAATAGAGGAAGAACGTAATAACGTATTCATTACTACACAGAAGACTGGGTTAATCAGGAGAATAAATTAAATGAAGTAAGCATATACAAAACTGATCCAGAGATGTAATGAGTGTTAAAATAAAATAAAATACGGTACTAAAGAATACAAGAAACAGACACACGCAAACAATAATAATAGAAAATATATGATCAGTAACAATATATGAAGAAAACAATATATATATATATATGGTAATACGAGAGAAAACTTAAGATCGTGTTATCATTAGGGATACCGTACAGTGCCATACAAGTAGGTATGAACAAGTCATATACATCTCGTAAGTATCCGAAAAAACATCTTGTGAAATAACTATCGGTAACTGAAAGAAGACAATAGTGATACCGGCACCACAGGAAATATATCTACTTCCCTCCCCATGTGACTTATTATGTGGGTAGCGAGTGGGGGTGGTGTGGTGGAGGCTACAGACTCACACACTCAGCAGTTTGTGGGTCCCAGTGGTCCAACACACACACATACATAACTTTCATCTGGACCAGTCAGCAAAGACAGCCAGGTCCAAGGTTGGTGGAACGTCCCTGAGTTAGTATAGTAGAGGAACATAGAAACGATCGATCAAATATAGCGAAGTAGTTTGAAAGCGAAGTTAACTGGCAATGGCATAATCGTTTGTAAGGAGAATCATTAATAATTGGTACCGGTAGTTATTATTTGTTGTTTTAATAATTATAATAATTTATGTAATCAGAGTACAGAGCAATCGGTAAGCACGAAGATGAAGAATGAAATGAAAGTAGGACATTTTAACAATTTTAAAATCATTGATTATAAAAATTCAATATTATTATCACAGCAGAAAGTATTAAAAAACAAAATATACCAAAACTAGGATATCTGATATCAGATAATAAGGTATTGTAACTCTAGACAACTCGTAGAACCACTGACCCCCCCTCCCCCCTATCTCTCTCCTTCACGTCCATTCATTGTAGCCTCCCTCGTGTAATTAAATGCGAGCAGCAAAGCAAAAAGTAGCAACTAAACAAAAATAAACCAGAGACATCCGAGAGAGCAGCTTCAGAGTAGTTGTAACCCAAGTTCAGACGTCTCGTAATCTCGTACAACTGTTGCCACTCCCCCCCCCCCCCTCGTAGTAGCCTTCCTCTCCTTCCCCCTCTGCCTGCCTGTCGACCTGCCTGGCCTGCGTGGCGCTGCACTTGTTGGGATCGATAACCCAGGGACGGTGGTGGTGGCAGGCGGCACACTTCACCACCACCACAGCGACCTTCCCATCAGCTGATCAACTCCTGAACAACCCTCAAACTCCTTACGTCAATATCGAACTAGTCGTCAGAGCCCTTCAGTACGGTGATATAATATGCATAATACTAATGCCTACTAAATATGCTGTATTGTATTTTTACTATATAAAATACTACACAACCATCACAGCGACCTTCCCACCAGCTGATCAACAACTCCCAAACTCCTCAAGTCAATAACACTCTGGTCGTCACTGCAACCCTTTCTGTACAGTGGATCCATTTAATTATATTCCGGCTAACATGAACGATCTACATGAAGCACACGTATAATAACAAAACGTGTCAATGCCAACAGATCCTTCCAAATTGATGAAAATTGTCTAAAATAATAATATAAAACACTGACAACACGAACTAGGCCTATTATCTTTTAGTAATTACCAATATCATACACGATACTAGGCAGATTATTTCCATCAAGTTTCTTCGTCTTAATTAATTAAATCTTAAAAAAGGAAAACAAATCCTATTGATTTTGTATAACATATTTTAGAGTACCGGTAGGTGGAGACATAGTAAATTGGCAACATTAATGTTATGAAGTTTACACATACTCACCAACTTACCTTGACGTCTCCGGAGCACCAGTTCAGCCAGGCGCCTTTCCAACATCGTCCCTGCACATTAGGGTGAAAGAGTCCACACACAGACATCTACACTACACATGAGAACCGGACAACTGGACCACTAGGTCACCTAAACCAGTAGATCCCGACCAGTGCTAGGCTACCCTTAATCGATACTGTTAGGGTAAGTTAGGTGTTGAAATAACTTTGAAAATTTTACATAATATAAACACCCTATGAGGAGGAGCACTTTATTGACAACGTTTAGCAGATAGTAACCTGAAGAAGCTATATACGAAACGTTGTCAATAAAATGCTCCTCCTCATAGGGTGATGGAGTTAGGTTGCCACTGGTCGATCTGGCACTGCTTTGGGTGTACTGGTTGAAATAGTCTACAGGTCGAGTTGTCCGGGATCCACTAGGCTACCTCTCAGCTGGGAGGCCCTAGCGATCAGAGACAACTACACACACATACTCTTTAACGTACATACACACACACAGACTTAAACCTGAATGAATATAATGAATGAGTTCTAGTGTACATGAAACATGGGCTCAGGTTCGATGCCACGGGTGATACTGTGTGGCGTCAGCTGTCTTGGCTTTAGGGCCGAGCTCTGCTGGGGTTCACTCCTACATATGTAGATTCCTTGGCAAAATACAGTCAGTCCTCATTCACCAAACAATCGAGTCAGGGGATGCACAGTACAAAATCCTCACCTCTGGCTGCTGACTCGAAGGTAATCCACGAAGAGCGATGTCCCAAGGGTAAATCCAAGCTAGTAATCCCGAGATATAGTGTAGGCACTATCACCTTCCTCTTACGGCCTTCGCTCCCACCCCGCCATCTTGTCTGGCCCACTACCGAGGCACAGACTCAACACTGCACAAATTTTCGCACTTTTCACACCTTTAGCACTAGATTACAGCCTTCAGATTTTCAGCGCTGAAAGGCCGTATGCTCACACACACTTTGGACCTGATTGCAAGAAAGATGACCCTCTTTGGCAGGCGATATAAGCACAAATGCAGCAGCGCCCCGCCGACACACCGCACCGTCACTCGGCTACGAACAGATTGAACAGAGGTGGTGCGTCCACGCATGTCACGTGACTATGCCAGAGCGGGGCGCAACATCAACCAATCGCCGCCCCTAGATCACTGATGGGCGGGGTTAGGCGGACCATCTCGGCTCCTTATTGGAGGACCGGACATGGGTGGAGTTTCGGCTCTCACGACCGCATGGTCATTGAGTGTCGACCGGAGAGCGTCAATCAATGGGGGAATCGATAGGCCATCAGTGGTTATTGAAGACCGGGGGTCGAAAGGTCGATATTAGTCAACAGAGGGGGCCTGCTTGCCCCAGCGAAGGTTATAGAGGTATAGACGCTGGGTGCTCGGCGGTAGCTGTCTTCCACGGCTTGTGTTCAAACGCTTCCACCTCAGATCATATTAATGCTACGCTCGACATATTCCGGGTTTATTCATTTCAACCCTGATTCATGCATTATTTTATGTTATATACATACGGGCGTTAAGTTACAGGCTTACTATTAGTTAAGAAATGTAAATGTCATATAATGTCATTCAGACGAGCAAGATTATTAATAATCCTGCCTCGAGAACAAACTGTCCAATGCCTAATGGTGATAAAATCCCCAGTATATATCCAAGGAGATTTTTCATACTCGTGTCACACTGCTCATCGCACCTCCAAGACGATGTTCTTCCCTTTCATTATGCAGGTCTCATAATTAAGCCACTCCAACAGATTCCTCTCTCTCCAACACTCTTCTCCCCTCTCAACACTCTTCGAAACGTAGATAAGAGGTGCCGTTGTAAAGGCTTATCCTTCAAAACCTTCACCTGACCTGATAATGACTCAGCTGACATCCCCCTCAAGTCAGCAGGAACAATAAAACACCACCGCAGACTATCATAACCTCATAAAGCCGGTATCACACGAGATATTTTATAGTCAACATTTGATGATCAACAAATTTCTGGCAACATTTCTGGAATATATTACACAGGTATCGGAAACTAGACTGATGGTAGAAGAATTTAGGTAACATAACAATATTAAATGTTTACCTCATAAGCTGCCAGACCCATGTTGAGTATAAATGTCGAGTGAAAAAGCGTTCGTGTGATACCGGCTTAAGATAGATATCAGCCAATATAATAAGCACGCTAACTTGACCTTACTTCACCTTGCTGATCTACGCACGATCAGAATCTTTGTAATGGTTGGTCTGCATGATAATCTATATTTTATTAATTTCACCACAACACCAAACACCCCCAATTAAATTAATGAAAGCATAATATGTGATCCACCGGGATTCGAACCTGAGTTATCACACACAGATTAGTAAACACTAACCATTACACCACCAGGACGGTTAAAGGTGTATGCACATGCCTACAACTATTATCCATTCTCGAATACTGGATATTAATTTAATCATGTTCATATTCCCAACCGCGCTATGGTAGCCTAATGTTTAAGTGATTCACCTTGCTGATCTACGCATGATTAAGTGGTTCACCTTGCTGATCTACGCATGATTAAGTGGTTCACCTTGCTGATCTACGCATGATTAAGTGGTTCACCTTGCTGATCTACGCATGATTAAGTGGTTCACCTTGCTGATCTACGCATGATTAAGTGGTTCACCTTGCTGATCTACGCATGATTAAGTGGTCACCTTGCTGATCTACGCATGATTATGTGGTTCACCTTGCTTATCTACGCATGATTAAGTGGTTCACCTTGCTGATCTACGCATGATTAAGTGGTTCACCTTGCTGATCTACGCATGATTAAGTGGTTCACCTTGCTGATCTACGCATGATTAAGTGGTTCACCTTGCTGATCTACGCATGATTAGAATCTGTATAATGGTTGGTCTGCATGGTAAAGCAGTATGCAGGTACCCGAGACTATCTATCTATCTATCTATTGCCTGACGCCGTGATCCCCTAAGGGTTATCCATTAGACCCATTCAGCCAACTGTTTTAAGACGTTTATCCCCATCCAGGTGTCGATTTCTTCTTGGCGAGCGATAACGAACCAGCATTGTATGGAGATATCCGGCTTCGCCGGAGAAATTTTTCTATCGAAAAATATAGATATTTAGCTTGCTGTCAAAAAAAAAATATGCTTGCTCGCCAGGAAAATATTGACACCTGGATGGAGTAAACGTCTTAAAACAGTAGGCTGAATGGGGCCGAATGGATACAGCCAAGACACGGGTATAATAGGGCCTCGGAGATGATACACTTGTTTCCCCTGGCGGCATAATATTCCCTCGCGCTACATTTCTTTAAGGGAGCCCACCTCGTTTTGTTTTATCTTTCTCTCCCTCTCTCTTTGGCTTGTATGCATTCGGCCCCATTCAGCCTACTGTTTTAAGACGTTTACTCCCATCCAGGTGTCAATATTTTCCTGGCGAGCGGTAGCGAGCCAGCACATATATATTTTTGCTTTGACAGCAAGTTAAATTTGTACATTTTTCGATAGAAAAATGTCTCCGGCGAAGCCGGATTTCTCCATACAATGTTGGTTCGCTATCGCTCGCCAGGAAAAAATAGACACCTGGATGGGGATAAACGTCTTAAAACAGTTGGCTGAATAGGGCCGAATGGATACAAGCCAGGGAAAGAGAGACAAGGTCAAGTGCAGCCTAGCGCAAGCCGTACGTTACGGTCAACATGTCTGTACACACGGATTTTGAGGCAGTTCAAGCCATAGGATGAGGGAAAGACAGAATAAGGGAGAGAGTTTCAAAGCTTACTTGTTGAGTAGAAGAATGACATGCAGGTAGCCAGGGTGGTGATGGGAAGCCCTCCATTGCCGTCTGTTCATTGTCTTCAAGTCTTCTGCCAAGTTTCGAATACAGAGCCTGGTGAGTTGAAGTAGCCTATAGAAAACAAAGTGAACAAGAATATTATTAGTAGTAGTATTATATATATATTTTTTTTAAATTTAATTTATTTGTTTATAGAGACACCGTAATTCCCGAGGAGTGGCCACGACTATTAGGGGTTTGTCACGAATCGTTAGGTCAAGGTGCCCGGGCTAGACATCTACCAATAACATTTTGACAGTGGGGGCTTGATCCGCCGACCTTTGGATAAGCAGCCGACGCTCTACTGAGTAACAAGATTATTTCCCTGACCAATGATAACACTAGCCTCCAAAGTCAACACAACAGGTCAATAAGGGGAGGAGTTACTTTGCCCCATTGGTTTTGATATTATAAGACGATCGCCCCCTTAGTTTAGCGATTTTGTTACTTTCGCCTGATTTCTATGTCAATATTAGATACCTTTCGTGCCATTTAGGTGTCGATTTTTCCCTGACGAGCGATAGCAAGCCTACAGTTTAGGAGGAACCGGTCTTTAGCGCTCGTGTGACGCCGGCTATTTAAGGGGAGGCAGTTGGTTTTTCGAGTCTTCCTCCTCCCTCATGTTTAGCCCTATTATCAGTTATGAGATTTCAAGATATTCGCCCCATTAGTTTGGCGATATTCAGACCTTTTGCCCCATTTATTTGCCAATATTAAGACCTTTCGTGCCATTTAGGTGTCGATTGTTTTCCTGGCGAGCGATAGCGAGCCTGTAATTATAGAAGTAACCGGCCTTTGGCCGGGAAATATTTCTACCGAAAAATTTACAAATTTATATCGAAAGGAGGTTTTGTGGGTGTTCTTTAAAGTTTGATAGAGGTTTAGAGAGCAAGCTAAACCCCCTCCTTAAACCATTGAGCCGAACCAGTAAATTATACTTCACAATACCGTATGAGCTCCCTTAACCCCTTCAGCACCATGACGTAAAATTGTCATCCTATTCTGGTTACCATTAGACGTTTTTCCTTGACTTATAATCTCCCTCTAGGACTCAAAGGGTAAATACGAACTCAAAAAACCCTTAGAATAGCATAGGTCCTTCTTAAACTGCATACAATCGTCTCATTTTAGCCAGAATATAGAACAATAAGGTGTCCTGGTGCTGAAGGGGTTAATGTGGCGTGGTGTGATGTAGTGTGATATTGGTCTAGGTAATAATGTGTGGGGCATATGGTGTGGAGTAGTGTGTGTGGGGCATATGGTGTGGAGTAGTGTTGGGTAGGCGTGTAGTGTGTGTGGGGCATATGGTGTGGAGTAGTGTTGGGTAGGCGTGTAGTGTGTGTGGGGCATATGGTGTGGAGTAGTGTTGGGTAGGCGTGTAGTGTGTGTGGGGCATATGGTGTGTAGTAGTGTTGGGTAGGTGTGTAGTGTGTGTGGGGCATATGGTGTGGAGTAGTGTTGGGTAGGTGTGTAGTGTGTGTGGGGCATATGGTGTGGAGTAGTGTTGGGTAGGTGTGTAGTGTGTGTGGGGCATATGGTGTGGAGTAGTGTTGGGTAGGTGTGTAGTGTGTGTGGGGCATATGGTGTGGAGTAGTGTTGGGTAGGCGTGTAGTGTGTGTGGGGCATATGGTGTGGAGTATTGTTGGGTAGGTGTGTAGTGTGTGTGGGGCATATGGTGTGGAGTAGTGTTGGGTAGGCGTGTAGTGTGTGTGGGGCATATGGTGTGGAGTAGTGTTGGGTAGGCGTGTAGTGTGTGTGGGGCATATGGTGTGGAGTAGTGTTGGGTAGGCGTGTAGTGTGTGTGGGGCATATGGTGTGGAGTATTGTTGGGTAGGTGTGTAGTGTGTGTGGGGCATATGGTGTGGAGTAGTGTTGGGTAGGCGTTGTAGTGTGTGTGGGGCATATGGTGTGGAGTAGTGTTGGGTAGGCGTGTAGTGTGTGTGGGGCATATGGTGTGGAGTAGTGTTGGGTAGGCGTGTAGTGTGTGTGGGGCATATGGTGTGGAGTAGTGTTGGGTAGGCGTGTAGTGTGTGTGGGGCATATGGTGTGGAGTATTGTTGGGTAGGCGTGTAGTGCGTGTGGGGCATATGGTGTGGAGTAGTGTTGGGTAGACGTGTAGTGTGTGTGGGGCATATGGTGTGGAGTAGTGTTGGGTAGGCGTGTAGTGTGTGTGGGGCATATGGTGTGGAGTATTGTTATGTAGGCGTGTAGTGTGTGTGCGGGTAAATGTATTGTGTGGGGGTGTGTGTGTGTGTGTGGAGATAACATATTGTATGTGTGGGTGTGGGGGGAATGTATTGCATGTGTGGGTGTGGGGGAAAACGTATTGTGTCGAGATATGAGTGGTGTTGGCAGTGTAATACAATGTGGGATATGTGGTACACTGTGTATACATAGTGCATGGGTGATACACTCTACATACAGTATAGTGTGTTCAAATGTATTAACAAATATACACATTATCAGTGTTTAATAAGTGTTCGTGTTCAAATGAATACACGTAAGTGATTGCAACACCTTTTGTATGCATAATTTATATTACATTTGAACAGACAATTTATGTTTACAGTGTAGGTAGGTAGGGTAGCGTGTAGCGCCAATAATCTTGAATCTTGACCGCTCCCTCAACCAAAAGGGTCTAGTGTCTCTAAATATCCCATAGCATAGTGGACTGTGGTCAAATGATAGAAACGTCAGACCGATTGTTTTAATTAATTTCGAGTTATAAGAAGTTAAGGGGTTAAGCTCATTGTCAAGTTCGCTGGTGCTACCTATACTGTACATAGTGGTGTGGTGTAGTGTGTGTGTAGTGTGGGGTGTAGTGGTGTATTTGTGTGGTGTGGTGTGGTGCGTGTGGGTGTGGTGTGAGGGGTGTAGTGTGGGGGTATGTGTATTATATATGTGATGTGAGGACAAAGGCATCGTACAGTGTGGGGGATATGTGGGGTAAGAGGAGGTTGGAACATACAACCACATGGATAAATATAACCTCCTACCACCACCACCACTACCACTACTACTACCACCCCACCACTACCATCACCACCACCACCACTACCACTACCACCACCACCACCACCACCACCACCACCACCACTACCATGTGAGGTGGTGTGATGTAGTATAGTGAGTGTAGTGTAGTGTAGCGTGATGAAATGTTGGAGTTTAATAGAATGTATGAGGCGCAAGGCTATACTGTGAAGTGAAATGTGTATGTGGGGTGGTGGAGGGGGGGGGGGGTCTATGTGGGGTAAGGGTATGCACAGGAGGAGGTTGGAACATACAGTCACATGGATAAATTTAACCCACCACTACCACCACCACCACCTCCACCACCAAGAGGGGGAGGGAGGGGGAGAGGACCCTTGGCGCTGTCACAGAGAACAAAATGTCTCTCCTATTTCTCTCACTTATTCTATTCGTTTTAATATTGTCTCTGATCCTGATACTATGAACCCCTTCTGTACCAGTGACGTATTTGTATTTTATTGTTTACTATATTTAGTATGATCGTGTGGACCGTGAAGCAATGTGGAAGGTGTTCAGGGTTTATGAAATAGGAGGAAATTTGTTAGAAGCAGTTAAGAGTTTTTATGAAGGGAGCAGAGCATGTGTGAGAGTAGGAAATGGTGAGTTGAGTGAATGGTTTGAGGTAAAGGTAGGTTTGCGACAGGGTTGTGTAATGTCACCATGGCTGTTTAATATGTTTATGGATGGTGTGGTGAGGGAGGTGAAAAGGAGAACTATGGGAAGAGGATTGGGTTTAGTAGGAAAGAATGGTAGAGATTGGGAGTTGAATCAGTTGCTGTTCGCTGATGACACAGCATTGGTGGCGGATTCTGATGAGAAACTAACAGCGGGTAGTCAAAGAGTTTGGTGTGGTTTGTGGAAGGAGGAAACTGAAGGTGAACGTCAATAAAAGTAAAGTAATGGTGTGTAATAGGGGAGAGCATAGGGTGAATCTAGATGTGAGGCTGGATGGGGAAATATTGGAACAAGTCGAGTGTTTTAAATATCTAGGAGGAACGATAAGCAGGAGTGGAGGTATGGAAGTGGAGGTAAAACAGAGAGTGTGTGAAGGAAGGAAGGTTTTCGGAGCAATGGGAAGTATGTGGAAGACGAGAAATCTCGGAGTGAAAGTAAAAAGTGCACTGTATCAAGGAATTGTTGTGCCAACAGTGATGTATGGGGCTGAGACATGGGTTCTGAAGAAAAAGGAGAAAAGAGGGCTGGATGTGATGGAGATGAGCTGCTTGAGGAGTATGTGTGGAGTTTACTCGTAGAGACAGATTGAGGAATGAAGAGATACGTAGGAGAGTGGGGCAGCAGGAACATTTGTCAGCCAGAGTGGACAGAAGGGTGCTGAGCTGGTATGGTCATGTTGAACGAATGGGAGATGAAAGGCTTACAAAGAGAATATGTGAGTCAGGTACAAGGGGAGATAGAAGGGCAGGAAGACCCCCATTGAGATGGAGAGACTGTGTAAGAAAGGCTTTGGATGATAGAGGAATGACTATAGATCAGGCAGGGGAAGTGGTGGTGGACAGGAGTGAATGGAGAATGCTTGTGAATAGTTGAGTGAACACGTGGTCATTTGGAGTAAGGGGTCGGGCGCAAGTTGGACTAGATAATAGTCCATCAGGCGCCTGGCCCGGGGAGACGATTAATATGAAGGGTGCGCCTGGAAGTGTGGTGGGAGGGCTTGTGGCTTTGGCTCCGCTGCATGTCTGCCTGCCGAGATCGGAACCTCTCCGGGTGGTCGGGGGCCGGGGGAGTGCTGGAGCGACCTTGGTGACCCTGGTCTCTGGGTCTTCTCCTGGGTGACCTGGATGTGAGTGAGTTTGTGCTTTTTATCTGTGTTTATTTGTTGTTTTATGTTGTTTTTGTGTTTTCCCTGTTCTTGCTCTGTCTTGAGTCGGCTACCCCCAAAAATGGGATTGGGCCTGAGCATATAGGTAGATAGATAGATAGACTATATTTAGAATATTTCCATCAGTTTAAGAAGAATCTGTGGTAGTAAAAAGGGTTAAGGCAGATAGTTCGAAACCTGTTAATTGCTGGAGGCCCTTTTTTAAACTGAATATAATCGTCTAATAGTAGCCAGAATAAAGTCAAAAGGACGTCACCGGTACAGAAGGTGTTAAGGGGAGGTATTTAGTTTCTTCCCTAGAATTCCATCAAGCTTAAAATTACACCCCCTAGACCCCTTTTCAAGATAAATTTGTACATTTTTCGGTAGAAAAATGTCCCGGCCAAAGGCCGGTTTCTCTCAAATTACAGGCTCGCTATCGCTCGCCAGGAAAAAATCGACACCTAAATGGCACGAAAGTTCTTAAAATTGACAGAAATGGGTCGAAAGTTCTTAAAATCGCCAAACTAAAGGGCGAGCGTCTTAATATCTAAAAAGCAATGGGGCTAAACATGAGAGAGGAAGGGGTCCAGAAAAAAATCCCTCAAGTGAAAATCTTCCCTTAATGTATTTGCTGCTATTCTCTTCGTTATTTGTACACATGTTAATAATTGTGATATAGGCCTTGTTTCAACTTCACATCACATATTATCACTACTGTCATATGTGTAACTGTACCACATGCATACATGACCATAATATAGTAAAGCCGGTATCACACGATCGCTTTTTCACTCAACATTTATCCTCAAGACTGGTCTGGCAGCTTATGAGGGAAATGCTTAAAATAATTCAGCTTCCTAAATTCACCTACCATCAGTTTACTTTCCGATACCAGGGCAAAATGTTGCCAGAAAAATGTTGATTATCGAATGTTGACTAAAAGCTCTCGTGTGATACCGGCTTAACTAAGATCTTCAGTTGATACTATAGAGATTTATAAAACAAATTAAACATGGGGATAACATGCAGCTTATTTGATGGGCGTGTAATAGCTTTGTGTACTTAAGGGGAGGTATTTAGTTTGTTCCCTAGACCTCCATCAAGCTTAAAATTACACCCCCTTGAGTCCCTTTCAAGATATATTTGTACATTGTTCGGTAGAAAAATGTCCCGGCCGAAGGCCAGTGCCTCTTAAATTACAGGCTCGCTATCGCTCGCCAGGATAAAATTGACACCTGAATGGCACGAAAGGTCTTAATATGGGGTGAAAGTTCTTAAAATCGCTAAACTAATGGGGCAAACGTTTTATAATATCAAAAGCAATGGGGCTAAACATGAGGGAGAAAGGGGTCAAGAAAAAAATCCCTTAAGTGGAGATCTCCCCTTAATCCCTTGAAGCTCTGACGCGTTTTAGCAGTTTATTTTGGCTATCATTAGACGATTGTATGCAGCTTAGGAAGGATCTGTGGGTATTAAAAGGGTAAATACTATCTCAATCAACCCTTTGACTTCCGTATACCGTTACTAATCTGAATAAAATCGTCTAATAGTAGCCAGAAACCAGAACAGAAACGCGTATTGGTGCTTGAAAGGGTTACTATCATGTTATCTACAGTATAAAGTAAAAGCTTATTAACCCTCTCCGATATATGACGCGATTTTGAGCCTATTGGAGATACTTTAAAGCCTTTGTTACCATCAGGGGTATTTAGAAACCTTTAGTTTAGTTACTTTAACCTCTGCAGTTGTCTTTGAGTTAGCTGTGGGCAGAAAATTAATTTTGGAGAGGTAATTATAAGCGTGAGAGAACTCTATTTCTTATTGCTAATCTGGCAACCTCTGCGTCATAAATGCGTGAAAGGGTTAACACAAAACAAAGCAGAGCCACGTTCAACTAACTTCTTGACGCATTCGTGTTTACCGGAGAATAATCAGGAAGTATGAATATATAATTATATAAAATTATACTTTCCTTTCCAATTCTAGATATAATAATTATAATACATTTATTTAAGGGGAGATTTCCACTTGAAGGATTTTTTTTTCTTTACCCCTTTCTCCCTCATGTTTAGCCCCATTGCTTTTGAGATTTTAAGACGTTCGCCCCATTAGTTTGGCGATTATAAGAACTTTCACCCCATTTATGTCACTTTTAAGATCTTTCGTGCCATTTAGGTGTCGATTTTTTCCTGGCGAGCGATAGCGAGCCTGTAATTTAAGAGGAACTGGCCTTCGGCCGGGACATTTTTCTACCGAAAAATGTACAAATTTATCTTGAAAGGGGGTCAAGGGGGTGTAATTGCAAGCTTAATGGAAGTCTAGGAAACACACTAAGAACCTCCCCTTAACACCCAACACCCAACACATTCATATCGTTCAGTTCAGTTATAGTATCAAGACTAACATGTGGTTTATGTGAACTTGATATAAACTATCGATTATATTCACTTATACTGACTTTCCCTCATCCTATGACTTATAAAGTGTCAAGCTCCGTGAGACAGTTTGACTCTAAACGTACAGTACCTTGAATTTGACTCTATCACTCTTTCAACTTTGGAGGGACACTTGTCACAGGCAGCTTCGCCTTTTGTTTGCTTCATAAACCTAGGAACTTATGTGTATATTTTATCAACATGTATCGCATTGTTTACTACCGTTATCTTATCATTATATACATATAAATACCAGTATGACCATTTTATAAAGATTAAATGTGTGTTCATAATATTCTCGCACTATTTTCTCAGAGCAGCTACTGACTGACTAACTGACTGACTGACTGACTGACTGACTGACTATAGGAATCAAAAGGGTAAAATTTATCTCATATAACTTTCTAACTCCCGCAACTGACTGACTGACTGACTGACTGACTATATGAATCAAAAGGGTAAAATGTATCTCCTATAACTTTCTAACTCCCGCAACTGACTGACTGACTGACTGACTGACTGACTATAGGAATCAAAAGGGTAAAATTTATCTCATATAACTTTCTAACTCCCGCAACTGACTGACTGACTGACTGACTGACTCCCGCAAGTTCTTCCTAAATTGAAGATACTATAGTCTATTCGCTGTAAGTAGGCGAGAAATCCTGACCTCTATCCTCTGTAACTCAAAAAGGGCTAGAGCAAATTGGCTGTAAATTTCCACATCTATTCCTTGACTGACTCTTCCCAAATGGTAGAAATATTACCTCGATTACTCAAATAGTTTTTAAGTTACAGAGGTTAGAGGTCATGATTTTTCGCCTACTTACAGCGAATAGACTAGTCAAATAATATCCAATATTCTCTGAGCGCGTTAATAATCCTCAAGGCTTTTAATTGACCACTTACGAGTTTCAGGTTATAAGGAAGTTAGATTTGTGTATATTGATGATATTTAGCAGATGTATCAGCTAAAACACGGTTGTAGTACATATATAGATACATACAACTAAATTCAATATACATTTTATAGATACATACAACTAAATTCAACATACATTTTATCCATTAGACATCTACTTTATTATTGTATTTATGTTTAATATCGATGTTTACGGCACCAACTTCCTTATAGCCTGAAACTCGCAAGTGGTCAATGCTTTCCTAAGATGTGGTGACCCCAAATACATTATGTTCAAGCAAATATTAAGGGGGTCACCGGTTTTATTTTTATCTTTCTCTCCTTTTTTTATCTTTCCCTGGCTTGTATCCATTCGGCCCCATTCAGCCAGCTGTTTTAAGACGTTTATCCTCATCCAGGTGTCGATTTCTTCCTGGCGAGCGATAGCGAGCCAGCATTGTATGGAGAAATCTGGCTTCGCCGGAGAAATTTTTCTATCGAAAATGTACAAACTTAGCTTGCTGTCAAAACACAAATATATATATGCTGGCTGGCTACCACTCGCCAGGAAAATATTGACGCCTGGATAGGGGTAAACGTCTTAAAACAGTAGGCTGAATGGGGCCAAATGGATACAAGCCAAAGAGAGAGGGAGAGAAAGAGAAAAAAAAAGCGAGGTGGGCCCCCTTAAAAGTTCTCTACAAAACGTCAAGGGTATGAATACGGTAAATATAACAAATAATGTCTTGATAGCGTAATGCATAGTGCGCGGAATTTCGATGTGACTATCCTGGGTTCGAGTCCTCGGAGTGCCTAATGTATTTGTGGATTTCATTAATTGAGTTTAGATGTGAAGTTGGTTGGTGTAAAAAACATAATGTGTGTACGACATGAATGCCACATTACTAAAGCTTTTTACAATAAGGCCCAATTGACCACTTGCGAGTTTCAGGCTATAAGGAAGTTGGAGCCGTAAACATCGACATAGAACAGAAATGCAGCAATAATAATATAGGTTTCTGATGGATAAAAGGTAGGTTGAATTGGGTTGTTGTTGTTGTTGTTGTTGTTCCCCAAGCTGCCTGGCCGAACAGCCCCAAGGCCCCGAGCAAGGCCAAGGCCATAACCGAGCGCCCCCACAGAACCCTCCCTGCCGACCACAATAAAGCCTGGGTGACCGAAGCCACTCCATGGCGGGGAGCTCAGGAGGGTGCGGAAACGCCCGGGATGCCAAAGCCCCATCCAGGACCCTGTGCTACGGCCGTATTTTAGCTGGTAATTCTGCTAAATATTAATGTCTACGGCTCCAACTTCCTTATAGACCAAAACTCGCAAGTGGTCAATTTAGTAAGTTACAATATTTACACTAAGGCAAAAGTCGTGACCTAATAGGACCCTCAAATAACAAAGGAAATGGGGCGAAAGGTCTTAGATCGACAAGCTAGTTGGGCAAACGTCTTGGAATCCGGGAGCTGGTGGGGATGAACATGAGGGAGACGGGGATCTAGGAAAACTACCCATCTCCCCTTAATGTATTTTTTGTAATTAATTAAGCAAAGTGATACAATGTCAAGTTCACAGAAAACGAGAGACATTTGGTGGTTTTGGCGGGAAATGCGTGACATTTTAGCTGTCTTGGCGGGCTACCCAGAAGGGCAAATCAAATCACCTTCCATATTTAACTCTAGGGGATTGTCATAATTATTTTCACTATCACAAATCAACATACTGATATTTACTTGGAGGTTTAATAGTTTAGTCGATTTTTAAGCCGCATGTTTCTGTTATCGTATGCAAGTGTCCAGGTGAAGGACTATAGACTCTCGCTTGATTCCCAGAGGTGGAAACACTCGGTAAAGACGCTTCGCTCTTCCCGTAGTAATTTTTGCTTTTTGTGCGCAATATTCGGGTGCCGGAAGTGCGGAAAGAGACTAGTGTGGCGTTTGACGAATAGCGGACGATCTGGAAGGAGAATCGGAAGGAAGTAGGCTGAAATAAGGTGAGATATTTGTGATATACGTAACCCTTTCAGGATACGATGATGCAATCTTTCATTGTTCTGGCTATTATTAGACAATTTTCTGCAGTTTAGGACAGACCACTAGGTATGAAGGGTAAACATTGTCGTAATTAACCCTTTGAGAGGATTATGATGCGTTTTGACAGTTTATGCTGGCTACTAATAGACGACTATATTATAATGGTGTGTGGTGTGGATATGGTGAGAGTTACACAGAGTTACACAGATACTCAGTCCACACACACCTTGCGGTCCTTACTAGGTGGTCCAGCCTTAATACTACTAGACAGGGACAGTTTATAGTAGAACAATAGGACAACAAAGTAGAAGGCTCTCTCCCCACCCTCCGCTCCCTCCGGCTAACAGTGTTGTAGATAGGTGGAATAGGCTACCAAGTGCTATAGTGAGATCAAGAACGATAGAGTTTTAAGATAACATTAGATAGGCATATGGACGAGATGGGTTGGGTGTGAGGGGGATCTGCCGGGTGTGGGCCAATCGGCGCTCTGCAGACCCCCGTTTTCTTATGTTGACCTCTGACCGTTTTGGTGAGTTGGGCTTATAATTTGGCCTTATAATTAGGGCTGGATGTGACAGGGATCTGCCTTGTGTGGGCCAATCGACTTTCTGCAGACTCCCATTTCTTATGTTCTTAAGGGAGCCCACCTCGCTGTTTTCCTCTTTATCTCCCTCTCTCTTTGGCTTGTATCCATTCGGCCCCATTCAGCCTACTGTTTTAAGACGTTTACCCCCATCCAGGTGTCAATATTTTCCTGGCGAGCGGTAGCGAGCCAGCATATATATATTTTTGTTTTGACAGCAAGCTAAATTTGTACATTTTTCGATAGAAAAATTTGTAAATTTTTCGATAGAAAAATGTCTCCGGCAATGCCGGATTTCTCCATACAATGCTGGCTCGCTATCGCTCGCCAGGAAGAAATCGACACCTGGATGGGGATAAACGTCTTAAAACAGTTGGCTGAATGGGGCCGAATGGATACAACAAGCCAGAGAGAGAGAGAGAGAGAAAAGGGGTGAAAGATAAACAAAGCAGGTGAACCCCCCCCCCCCCTTTAATGATGAGTTAACCACTGCGGCGTCAGAAACTACACCCGTAATTCAACCATGCACATTATTTGTCACGTACAGTACAAGACAAGATAAGTAACACCCCGTTCTTTAAGGGGAGGTTTCTACTTTGTTTCCTACTCCTCCAGCAATCTTAAAATGTCACCCCCTTGACCCCCTTTCAAGATAAATTTGTAAATTTTTCGGTAGAAAAATGTCCCGGCCGAAGGCCGGTTACTCTTAAATTACAGGCTCGCTATCGCTCGCCAGGATAAAATCGACACCTAAATTGCACGAAAGGTCTTAAAATTGACAGAATGGGGCGGAAATTCTTATGTTCACCAAACTTATGGGGGCAAACGTCTTAAAATCTCAAAAACAATGGGGCTAACCATGAGGGAGAAAGGGGTCAAGAAAAAAAAACCCTGAAGTGGAGACCTCCCCTTAACATTAATATCACCTCAATGTACTTGAATAAACGAATGAAAAGCCTATGGCCCTCCCTAGATTCGAACTCGGGACACCACACCCAGAACATGAGCACCTAAACCATTATTACACCACCAAGACCACAGAAAGGAGTCAAAATATCTGGACACACGGAGCTTGAAGCATAATGACAAATAATGACAAAAACACATATGATAAAACTGATAAAGGAATTAACCACTTGCGAGTTTTTGGCTATAAGGAAGTTGGAGCTGAAACGTCGATATAAAACAGAAATATATTAAGGGGAGATTTCCACTTGAGGGACTTTTTTCTTGACCTCTTTCTCCCTCATGTCTAGCCCCATTGCTTTTGAGATGTTAAGACGTTCGCCCCATTAGTTTGGCGATTTTAAGAACCCTCGCCCCATTTATGTCAATTTTAAGACCTTTCGTGCCACTTAGGTGTCGATTTTATCCTGGCGAGCGATAGCGAGCCTGTAAATTAAAAGGAACCGGCTTTCAGCCGGGACATTTTTCTACCGAAAAATGTAAAAATTTATCTTGAAAGGGGGTCAAGGGGGTGACATTTTAAGATTGCTGGAGGAGTAGGAAAAAAACTAGAAACCTCCCCTTAATGTTCCAGAGTTTTGGCCTACTTATTTGGATCAGGGTATAGTATGCCGAAAAATGTACAAATTTATCTTGAAAGGGGGTCTAGGGGGAGTAATTTGAAGCTTGATGGAAGTCTAGGGAACCAACTAAAAACCTCCCCTTAATGATGTAGGTTTCTGATTGATGAGCAGTTCGTTGAATTTGGTTTTAGGGTATTTTTAAATGTACTACAACCATATTAGAGCTGGTAATTAAGATAAATATTGATGTAAAAAATGCCAACTTCCTTATAGCCTGGAACTCGCAAGTGGTTAATTGGGTAGTAATGGAGGGTTGTATCTTATCTGCGAGCCGTGGCATAGTCAGTAGAGCGTCGGCTGCTAATCAAAGGGTCGGCGGATCAAGCCCTCACTGTCAAAATGCTATTGGTAGATGTCAAGCCCGGGCAACTTGACCTAGGGACTTCGTGACAAACGCCTAATGTTCATGGCCACCCCTCCTCGGGAATTACGGTGTCTGGCCAAAATATTGTTAGCTGTAGCTTAGATAAATATGCAGTATTCGAAAATGCATAATATATCGTAGGCTTGTGCATAAACCTTTAACTGTCTTGCTAGCCTAATGCTTAGTGTGCGGAATTTCGCTGTGAGTATCCTAGGTTCGAGTCCTTGGAGTACCACATGTATTCATAAATTTAATTGCTTTCATTAGTTAGATTTACTTGTAAATTAATTGGTGGGTTGGTGAAAACAAATATGAATAACCAGAAAACTTAACAGAAATGCGTATTTGTATCTTGAAACGATTACTTACCCTTTGCATACCTTCACTAAACCCAATTTGTTTTGTTTACTATGTGCAATTTATGTATGCATGACTATGTATGTATGTATGTATGACTATGTATGTATGCATGACTATGTATGTATGCATGACTATGTATGTATGCATGACTATGTATGCCAAGAAACTATGTATGTATGCATGACTATGTATGTATGTATGACTATGTATGTATGTATGACTATGTATGTATGCATGACTATGTATGCCAAGAAACACGAGCGCTCTTCAAGGCAATTATCGATTACTATGTTTCTATATGTTAACATTACTATGTTTCTATATGTTAACATTACTGTTTCTATATGTTAACATTACTATGTTTCTATATGTTAACATTACTATGTTTCTATATGTTAACATTACTATGTTTCTATATGTTAACATTACTATGTTTCTATATGTTAACATTACTGTTTCTATATGTTAACATTACTATGTTTCTATATGTTAACATTACTATGTTTCTATATGTTAACATTACTATGTTTCTATATGTTAACATTACTATGTTTCTATATGTTAACATTACTATGTTTCTATATGTTAACATTTCGTAGACATATTTGAACATATTTAGAGTTAGATCAAATGCCAAGGGCTAAATACTCATAACCAAGATATAGGATTCAGTTCAGTATGGATCAATATTTGGATCATAAATATGGGTATTGATAAATGTTTTGCTCATAAATATGGGTATTGATAAATGTTTTGCTCATAAATATGGGTATTGATAAATGTTTTGCTCATAAATATGGGTATTGATAAATGTTTTGCTCATAAATATGGGTATTAGTTGTTGTTTTGTTTACCATAGATAAGGGTATTGATCAATATTATGATCATAAATATCGATGGCAATATGTGTAGTGATCAATATACATTATTTAATCATAAATATGAGTATTGATCAATAATTTGATCGTAGATATGGGCCTTGATCAATATTCAATCATAAATATGGGCTTTAATCAATATATATATTATATATATTATATATATACCGGTATATATAAATATATATATATACTGTATATACATCTTAAATATACCCCAAGAAACCCTTAATGGCTAAATCATCATAATAATGTATATATACAATAACCCAAGCCCATCCCCTCCCCAAGCTTATCACAGCGCTGGGCCTGCCTTCACCCCTCATAAATCTGGCCCCGGGATATTAAAAACATAACGGAGCTCAAAAAAATCATTTATGGACGTAATAATCTAGGGAAGCGCTAAGGGGGAGAGCGAGTTTACTTAAGGGGAGGTATTTAGTTTGTTCCCTAGACCTCCATCAAGCTGAAAATTACACCCCCTTGAGTCCCTTTCAAGATAAATGTGTACATTTTTCGGTAGAAAAATGTCCCGGCCGAAGGCCGGTTCCTCTTAAATTACAGGCTCGCTATCGCTCGCCAGGATAAAATTGACACCTGAATGGCACGAAAGGTCTTAATATGGGGTGAAAGTTCTTAAAATTGCTAAACTAATGGGGCAAACGTTTTATAATATCAAAAGCAATGGGGCTAAACATGAGGGAGAAAGGGGTCAAGAAAAAAATCCCTCAAGTGGAGATCTCCCCTTAACACTATCTGGTTCGGCGGCGTCTTGAGGGTCATTATGATAATGTGTTAGGTTAGTATTATTCAGGGTTTTGCTTGTGTCACTATCAAGCATTGTATTATCGCTTGTCGCCTAGGCTAATCAAATGTAGTTATTTACGGTAACATGATCTTTGTGGTTCATGCAAGTTGGTAAAACATATTGCCAGTGTATCAGAACTGTACTTCCAAAAAAATTTTTTTTTTTTTTTTTTTACTACGAGCGTACTTTTAAGATGCACATTATCGTTTTGAATTTAGCCAGAATAAACATAAGTATGATAGTGAAAAGTAAACATACATTAAAGAGAGAGAGAGAGAGAGAGAGAGAGAGAGAGAGAGAGAGAGAGAGAGAGAGAGAGAGAGAGAGAGAGAGAGAGAGAGAGAGAGAGAGAGAGGAAAAGAAAAGAAAAGGAGACACTGTATATATGTGTGAGAGAGAGAGAGAGAGAGAGAGAGAGAGAGAGAGAGAGAGAGAGAGAGAGAGATCAAACCCGAGTCGCCCCACCGGACAACAAAAATGTCCATTCTGACTCAAATTTTCTGACCCCTTCCCCCCTCAGTCGCTGTGACATGTACCCCATCTTGTATTCTCTCTCTCTCTCTCTCTCTCTCTCTCTCTCTCTCTCTCTCTCTCTCTCTCTCTCTCTCTCTCTCTCTCTCTCGATGTATGATTGTATTATATGAACAGCCATTGTATATTTAATGGAAATGTAATGATTTAAATCTGAATCTCTCTCTCTCTCTCTCTCTCTCTCTCTCTCTCTCATCAGAGAGCTTTCTGCTTTGCTATCTTTGCCTTCCACTTTGTAGCAAATTATATGTGAGCAGTAAGTCCGAAAGGCATAGTAGGGACCGCAAGTTCTGTGCAGTCTGTGTATATATGTATCTCTATGTAACTGTATATATGTATCTCATGTACACTTGATCGATTTGGGCTGCACATAAATTAATGCATTGTCTCGTTGGCGTTCGATACTGACTGCAATGAGTGCGTCGCCATATATGTTCTGCACTGTACAGTACACTCCAAAACGCTACAGCCTACCCATTCAAAACTGCCCAGAACTAAATCGAGTCTCCTTATTAACGTTTGACCTATTACACCGTAAACATTTCGGGGCATCAATATACCTGGAGGAACACTTTATTGACAACGTTCGAAGTTGCATAATAAATCGTAGGCAGTGTCCACCATTCTTTAACTGCCTTCGTGGTGTAATGTATAAGGTGTTGATATTCGGTGTGAGCGTCCTGGGTTCGAATCCACGGACTGCCACATGTGTTTGTAAATTTCATAAATCGATTTTAGGAGTATAGTTGGTTGTTGGAAGGAACATAATAAATGTTAATTTCACTGCCAACACCAAACACCTCCCAATGACATTTATAAAAGCATGTGATGTTTCCGGGATTCTAATCTGGATTACGACAAACAGAAGGGGTTAAGGGGAGGTTTCTACTTTGTTTCCTACTCCTCCAGCAATCTTAAAATTTCACCCCCGTGACCCCCTTTCAAGATAAATGTGTACATTTTTCGGTAGAAAAATTTCCCGGCCTGAGGCCGATTACTCTTAAATTACAGGCTCGCTATCGCTCGCCAGGATAAAATCGACACCTAAATGGCACGAAAGGTCTTAAAATTGACAGAATGGGGCGGAAATTCTTAAAAATCACCAAACTAATGGGGCAAACGTCTTAAAATCTCAAAAGCAATGGGGCTAAACATGAGGGAGAAAGGGGTCAAGAAAAAAGTCCCTCAAGTGGAGATCTCCCCTTAACCACTATACCATTACACCATTAAAACAGTTAAAGGTTAAGTTCATAGCTACTCGCAGATACAGTAGCTTCTTTAGGTCCCTATCGTGTTAGTGATCTGTAGAAGCTATCTGCGAAAAGTTGTCATTAAAGTGCTCCTCCTCATATGGTGTTGTTGTTGTTGTTGTTGTTGTTCCCCAAGCTGCCTGGCCGAACAGCCCCAAGGCCCCGAGCAAGGTCAAGGCCATAACCGAGCGCCCCCACAGAACCCTCCCCGCCGACCACAAGTGTTATATTCATGTTGTCAACTTTCAAATTAATTTAACATCAATATACCTGTTGGAGGCTTCAATATAGGCCAGGATTTGTGTCCAAGAGTGTACACTCGTGTGCACTATACCCTGTGCCAAGTAAGAAGGCCAAAACTCTTGAACATTAACATATAAAACTCACAAACGACTAGAGTAATCGAGCTAATACTTCTATCATTTGGGAAGGGTCAGCCAGGGAATGTGTGTGGATATTTACAGCCCATTATCTCTAGCCCTTTTTATGTTAGAGGTTAGGGTTCACGATTTCTGGCCTACCTGTTTGGAACAAGGTATAGCCAGTATGCAACTGTTTGAATATTTGAACCATTTAAGGAGAGATGGTCTGTTTTCTGGACACCTTTCTCCCTTATGCATAGCCCCTTTAGTTTTCAGATTTTGAGACGTTCGGCCCATCAGTTTGGCGATTTTATGACCTATCGCCCCTTTTCTTTGTCAATATTAAGACTTTTCGTGCCATACAGGTGTCGATAGTTTACTGGCGAGTGATAGCCAGCCTATAATTTAGGAGGAATAGGCTTTCGCCCGGGATTTTTTTCTACCGAAAAATGTACAAATATATCTTGAAGGGGGATCCTGGGGTTGTTATTTTATAGTTTGGTGGAGGTCTAAGGAGGAAACTAGAAAAATATTAAATAAATGAATAATCGACCAAAAAATTAGCCATCTCCCCTTACAAGACAAGCTCTAACGTATAATTATATGATATAATAATTATATGATATAATAATTCAATGTACTGTCTACTTTGGGTTAGATAAATATTCGAAAGTTCCAAATCAAGACAATCACTCCGAAATGACTATTAGCCATTTAGTCTCCAACCTCCTTACGCAACCATAATCAATTTAACCTGACCAAACAATTTAAGGGGAGGTATTTAGTTTGTTCCCTAGACCTCCATCAAGCTTAAAATTACGCCCCCTTGAGTCCCTTTCAAGATAAATTTGTACATTTTTCGGTAGAAAAATGTCCTGGCCGAAGGCCGGTTCCTCTTAAATCACAGGCTCGCTATCGCTCGCCAGGATAAAATCGGACACCTGAATTGCACGAAAGGTCTTAATATGGGGTGAAAGTTCTTAAAATCGCTAAACTAATGGGGCAAACGTTTTATAATATCAAAAGCAATGGGGCTAAACATGAGGGAGAAAGGGGTCAAGAAAAAAATCCCTCAAGTGGAGATCTCCCCTTAACCTAACTTAGCCTTACTAAATCACACCTAACCTACAATGACCTAGCTAGCCTAGCATAATCTAACCAAACCAAACCAAACCTAACTTAGCCTAACGTAACCTAAATTGTTTAAGATTGTGGCCGTTTAGGAGTGTGGCCGTTTAGGAGTGTGGCCGTTTAGGAGTGTAGCCGTTTAGGAGTGTGGCCGTTTAGGAGTGTAGCCGTTTAGGAGTGTGGCCGTTTAGGAGTGTGGCCGTTTAGGAGTGTGGCCGTTTAGGAGTGTAGCCGTTTAGGAGTGTGGCCGTTTAGGAGTGTGGCCGTTTAGGAGTGTGGCCGTTTTGTTCAGCTTTGGATGCAACTGGGTGGGCAGGTATTACTACTCACGACTGTACCTTTCCTTCACCTCCCCTTCCTTCAGCCCTATAAACCCCATCACCGAGCGTCCCCCTATATGCCACCCTCTATAATACACGCCCCTTGCACAAACACCCCTTGGCTACCTCTATCTCTCTCTCTCTCTCTCTTTCTCTCTCTCTCTCTCTCTCTCTCTCTCTCTCTCTCTCTGAGATGTTATAGGCTGCAGCACCGCCGATTCTTCGAAACCTCGATTAGACAAACAGCTTTCCTCAGATACATGACATTTCACTTATAACTTTGTTATGTTAACAACTCAAATCTCCCCTAATAACATCTAATCCTGCCACGAGATTAGACGCAGGGCAGTACTTCCCTTTCAAATTTTCCCATACCCACTCTAAACCCCTGTTTGGACACTTGAGCATCAGTGTTTTAGAGGGCAAGCAGCCTTGAGAGGTTGCTAGACCTGTTGTTGCTTGCTTTCCTTTGAACTCCTATGTACTCTCTTCAATCGTCCTTCTTATCTAGATTACTTCCCTGGAATGAAACGCAAGGTCAATAAGATACTAACTGTCCTTTGAAACGGCTGGTAACTCCCTGCCACCACTGGCCCCCTCGCGTCGTTCCCTGCTGATGACGCCCCCCCCCCCCCCCCATCCCCCACCAAGCCCAAGCCCGGTCGATGTTCGGTGTGGATCCCTGCGCTCTGTCAGCCCAGGGAGAGAGAGTTACATGAAGTTACATATATTTATACAGCTATAGGTTATTGCACACACACACATATAGACTTATGTAGAGTTACGCAGTTACATATTGATATATATACACACTGGTACTCAATAGACTTACTGCTACGAAGAGTTTAACAACCACACAGAGTTAAAGTTACATGACTTTCATAGATACAGTTACATAGACTTACAGCTACATAGAGTTCCTGTTACACATAATTACAACTACATAGACTTTGTTACATAAATGTACACTGCTAGATGTACGCATAGTTTCGGTTACAGTTACAGTCACAGTCACATAAACTTACAGTTACACATACTACACAGAGTCATTGCTACAAAGTTACAGTTACATAGACTTACACAGTTACCTAAGATAACATGCTGTAGTAGAGTTAGTTATATAGTTACACACACTTTTATATAGTGACTCGAGTTGCATAGATAAACTAACTTCACAGACCATACGGTCCTTGCTTTATATATAATCCGAACATTTTCTAGAACTAGTAAATAA
>CM064576.1:33640050-33801927 GCA_032716605.1 Paralithodes platypus
CTTCTAAGCGATGGAATAAGCTGTGTAGCCCTATAGTTTGTACTCTATATCTTTTCCTGAATGCTGGAGACCAGAATTGAACAGCATACTCCAGAGAGAGAGAGAGAGAGAGAGAGAGAATAAAGAAAGTGAGAGAGAGAAAACGGGCAAAGGAAAGTCGCTGACGTGTGGTTGTGGCAGAGAGAGAGAGAGCGAGAGAGAGATATGGATCGGTGAGGCAAGGGGGGGGGGGGGAGGAGGGAGAGAGGAGAGGAGAGGAAGGCAGGAAGAAGGAAGAGGGTAAGAAGGAGGAGAAAGGGAGAGAAGAAGACAGTTATAAAAGGAGAGATAAAAGAGGGAAGAGGAAGAGGAGGGGGGGGGGGGAGGAGGAAGAGGAGGGGGGGGGGGGGAGGAGGAAGAGGAGGGGAGGGGGGGAGGAGGAGGAGGAGGAGGGGGAGGGGGAGGAAGAGGAGGGGAGGGGGGGGAGGAGGAAGAGGAGAGGCAAGGAGTAGGAAGAGGAAGGAAGAGGATAAGGGGGGGGGAGAAGGAGGAGAAAGGGGAAGAAGACACTGAAGGGGGGGGGGGGGGTCACCGGCTTATTTTGTTTCTCTCCTCTTCTCTCTTTCCCTGGCTTGTATCCATTCGGCCCCATTCAGTCAACCGTTTTAAGACGTTTATCCCCATACAGGTGTCGATTTCTTCCTAGCGAGCGATAGCGAGCCAGCATTGTATGGAGAAATCCGGCTTCGCCGGAGAAATTTTTCTATCGAAAAATGTACAAATTTAGCTTGCTGTCAATACAAAATATATATATGCTGGTTCGCTAACGCTCGCCAGGAAAATATTGATACCTGGATGGGGGTAAACGTATTAATACAGTAGGCTGAATGGGGCCGAATGGATACAAGCCAAAGAGAGAGGGAGATAGAGAAAAATAAGCGAGGTGGGCTCCCTTAATGGCAGGAGAAGAAGAAAGGGAGAGAAGAAGAGGACATGGATCATGGACGGAGGTAGAACAGAGGGACGAAGAAAAGGAAGAGTAGGAGGGGGCGAGGCATGAGAAGAAGGAGGAGGAGGAGGAGGCTATCATTCAGATCAGATCAGATGAAGGTATTGAGGGATAAGCCTTTGCAACGGCACCTCGTATCTACATTCTACTTTTCCTATTTTTCTGAAGAGTGTAGAGAGGGGAGAAGGGGTGTTGGAGAGAGAGAGGAAGCTGTTGGAGTGGCTCATATATAAGTACCACCTATGGTTTCGTTACGTATTCATATTTAGGCTAAGGATCTGGTCTAGTGCGCGGAATTTCGGTGTGAGTGTCCTAGGTTCGAGTCCTTGGAGTGCCACATGTATTTGTTAATTTCATTAATTGAGTTTAGATGTGAAGTTGGTTGATGAAAAAATATAGTCCGTATTTCCTCCACACACGTTTGGTATTTTACATATTTCAGTTAGATTACATTGCAGCGTATGTATTTGCAACGAAACGAGAATAAGAGCTGTTAAGGGGAGATAATTATCCACTTGAGGGATTTTTTTCTTAAGACTCCTTTCTCCCTCATGTTTAACCCCATTGTTTTCCTAATGTTAAGACGTTCGCCCCATTATTTTGACGATATTAAGAACTTGCAACCCATTTCTGTCAATTTTAAGACCTTTCGTGCCATTTAGGTGTCGATTTTATCCTGGCGAGCGATAGCGAGCCTGTAATTTAAGAGGAACCGGCTTTCAGCCAGGAAATTTTTCTACCGAAAAATGTACAAATTATCTTGAAAGGGGCTCAAGGGGGTGTAATCTTAAGCTTGAAGGATATCTACGGACCAAACTAAAATCCTCCCCTTAATGGGTTCTCATAGCTGAAGTTCCTGAATAAGGAATATATTTCGTAGCTCAAGCTTGGCCTCTTTTAATCGTTCTACGTCTTTGCTGGCTGTTAGCAAGTAGATTTGTGTGTGTCCTATTTTGAAAGAAAGAGAGAGAGAGAGAGAGAGAGAGAGAGAGAGAGAGAGAGAGAGAGAGAGAGAGAGAGAGAGAGAGAGAGAGAGAGAGAGAGAGAAAGAATGTCATCAAGAAGTCTCAGTTAAGTAGCCACGAACATAAATATTCCATTGAGCCGAAAACAAAAATGAAGGAAAATAAATCCCTATTAAGTACACCTGAGAGAGTTAAGGAGAGAGGTGAGGACAGGTAAGATAGGAAGGGAGGGGGGGGGGGGGCAGAGGAGTCACGGTTATTGTGTGTGTGTGTGTGTGTGCGCGCGTTGAAACAAGGTTCTGTCCTATCTCCAATTCTCTTTCTAATTTTCATAAATTGTCTTCTCAACTGTACCTCCAGTCCTATCCATTCATATGCAGACGACTCTTACCTTACACTATTCAATTCGTTTTCCAGAACGTGGGACTTTATTGTACTACAGTACACTCCTAACTAACTTCCTAGTCCTGCCACGGACATTAGTGCCAGGGCAGTAGTTCCCTTTCCAATGTTCCCTTACCCCCTCTAAACCACTGTTTGGACACTTGATCCTCAGTGTTTTGGAGGACAAGCAGCCTAGAAGGGTCACTAGACCTGTTGTTGCTTGATTTCCTTTGTACTCCAACTACTGAAAGGCAACCTCGTCTGAGCCGTTACAATGCATGTAATGGAAAAATTACGTTAAACCATTGTATTGTATTGTAAACGTAATGAAGCCATACAACACTTATCTTCTGATCTAGCTACCATGTCCAATTGGGGCAGTGAAAACCTTGTTACCTTTAATGCTTCTAAAACCCAATTTCTCCATCTATCTACCCGTCCGGAACTCCCAGAGGACTATCCCTTATACTTCCTTTAACAATACAAAAATCAACCCTTCATCTTCTCTCAATATTCTCGGTGTCTCTTTCTCTTCTGCTCTCACCTGGAAGGACCATATTACCAGTCTTGCTAAGGCGGCCTCCCAAAAGGTGGGAGTGCTCAACCGCCTCAAGGGGTTCTTTACCCCTGCTCAGCTTCTTGTGCTCTGTACAGGGGCACAGTGCATCCTTGTATTGAGTATGGTTCACATGTGTGGAGAGGATCCTCTCACACAGCACTTCTAGACAAAGTAGAGAGGAAAGCCTTCCGTATCATTAAGGGGACACTGACTGCTTTTTTGGCCTATAAATTCATTTATTCATACATTTTTAAGTTTCCACGCTAGACATCCCTCAAACTTAGAAAAAACATCCCCTAGACCCCCCCCCCCCCCCCTCAAGATAAATTTGTAAATTTTTCGGTAGAAAAATGTCCCGGCCGAAGGCCTGTCCCTCTTACAATTACAGGCTCGCTATCGCTCGCCAGGAAAAAATCGACACCTAAATGGCACGATAAGTCACAAAATGTATATCGAAATGGGACGAAAGGTCTTAAAATCGCCAAACAAATGGGCCGAACGTCTAAAAACCTAAACAATAATGGGACTAAACACGAGGGAGAAAGGGGTCCAGAAAAAGTGAGTACTGTCATTGGTAACGCTGCTTTTCTGTACATCTGTATAGCCAATATAAAGTGAGTACTGTCATTGGTAATGCTGCTTTTCTGTACATCTGTATAGCCAATATAAAGTGAGTACTGTCATTGGTAACGCTGCTTTTCTGTACATCTGTATAGCCAATATAAAGTGAGTACTGTCATTGGTAACGCTGCTTTTCTGTACATCTGTATAGCCAATATAAAGTGAGTACTGTCATTGGTAACGCTGCTTTTCTGTACATCTGTATAGCCAATATAAAGTGAGTACTGTCATTGGTAACGCTGCTTTTCTGTACATCTGTATAGCCAATATAAGTGAGTACTGTCATTGGTAACGCTGCTTTTCTGTACATCTGTATAGCCAATATAAAGTGAGTACTGTCATTGGTAACGCTGCTTTTCTGTACATCTGTATAGCAATATAAAGTGAGTACTGTCATTGGTAACGCTGCTTTTCTGTACATCTGTATAGCCAATATAAAGTGAGTACTGTCATTGGTAACGCTGCTTTTCTGTACATCTGTATAGCCAATATAAAGTGAGTACTGTCATTGGTAACGCTGCTTTTCTGTACATCTGTATAGCCAATATAAAGTGAGTACTGTCATTGGTAACGCTGCTTTTCTGTACATCTGTATAGCCAATATAAAGTGAGTACTGTCATTGGTAACGCTGCTTTTCTGTACATCTGTATAGCCAATATAAAGTGAGTACTGTCATTGGTAACGCTGTTTTTCTGTACATCTGTATAGGCCTAGCCAATATAAAGTAAAGGCGACGTCCCACGAGAAGCTTAGAAAGGCAGTAGAGCGAGGGATTGGAGTTCTCGAAAAGGGGATCCAGTTCTGACGCTTCTCTTGACTTGCAGTGTGCTGGCTTAATAATCCAGAAGTCCTATTTTAACTAACTAAGCAGCAGAGCAAGCACGGCAAGGCAGCGTTACCATTTACTGCCAGGTTACCTTGAATACACTTTAGTACAAAGGATCGTATTCCACTCCGAGACGGTTGAGTTTGTGAAATGCCCTAACCCGGTACATAAAAAATCTACCTTGCGGGCGTGGTGTTGAGTGGACAGGTGGGTGTGGGCGGGCCTGACAGGTGGGCGGGTTAAGGGGCAGGTATGGTCATCAGGGGGACGGAAGGGTTATAGGTGGTGTCACACTAGCGCATTTCCCGGCAATTTTCGAAGAGCAAGATTTCCCCCTTGCTATTTTGAATCTCTTACACAAATGAAATCGGAGACTACTAGATCGAAGGAAGAATATTTTAGTCATTTAGACAGTAAATTCTGGCTATCATCGGATGATTTTATATAGCTTAGGAAGGATCTGTGGGAATTAAAAGGTTAAGGACTAAGTCAATTAACTATCTGACTTCCGTATACTCTTTCTAGTCTGAGTAAAATCGTCTAAGAATAGTCGGAAAACAGGAAAACAATGCGTAATCAGATCTTGAGAGGGTTAAATCTTATGAAAGTTACATTTTGAAGCTGCTAGATTACAATTGCCTGTAAAGATTGACGGAAAAAGCGCTCGTGTGACACTGCCTTAATAAGTGGGAGGCAAAGAGAGTGGGGAATATGAGGGTACGTCAAAATAACTTCGATACTTATCCTTGCATTCCCAATACACGCATACACACAGATACAGTATATACAAGCACACACACACACACACACACACACACACAGATACACACACACATACAGTATATACAAACACACACACACACACACACACACACAGATACAGTATATACAAGCACACACGCACACACAGATACAGTATATACAAGCACACACACACACACACACACACACACACACACACACAATACACAGATACACACACACACACACACACAAGTAAATAGACACACACACATACTCAAACAACACATAAACACATATCTAAACTACACAAACACACACACACACACACTAACCATACACACACACATCCAAAGCCACATACTGTACATACCCAAATTATATACACACACACATACACGTATAACCACATATTTAAACTAACCATACACACACATCCAAAGCCACATACTGTACATACCCAAATTATAAACACACACATACACACACACATAAACTAAACACACACACACACACACACACACATAAACACACACACATAAACACACACACACACACATAAACACACACACACACACACATAAACACACACACACACACACACAGACCACACAGGAAACATGACTAAGTGCAGTAGAATAACATCATGAGTAATAGGGAGTGATGAAATGGGCAGGACACACGAATAAATGGGCAGGACACACGAATAAATGGGCAGGACACACGAATAAATGGGCAGGACACACGAATAAATGGGCAGGACACACAAATAAATGGGCAGGACACACGAATAAATGGGCAGGACACACGAATAAATGGGCAGGACACACGAATAAATGGGCAGGACACACGAATAAATGGGCAGGACACACGAATAAATGGGCAGGACACACGAATAAATATATACAGTATATAAATGAATGAATACATAAATACATCCCATTCAGTACCAGGGACGTCCTTTTCATCTTATTCTGGCAACTATTAGACGATTTTACTCAGCTTAGGAAGGACCTGTAGCAATAATAAGGCGTCAAACTATCTCAATCAACCCTTGTAACTACCACAGATCCTTCTCAAGCTGCATAATATCGTCTAAATATAGCTAGATTGATATATACCACACGTCGCTGGTACTCAAAGGGATATACAGTATATAAATAAACAATAAATATAGCCATGCCTTTGTACCGGATGTTATGTCTCTTTACCACGATCTCCATTACACACACACAAAAAAAGTTTCATCCGATTTGCTTGAGTTTAAGGGAGCCCACCTTGCTTTGTTTCTCTTTCTCTCCCTTTCTCATTGGCTTGTAGCCATCCGGCCTCATTCAGCCTACTGTTTTAAGACGTTTACCCCCATCCAGGTGTCAATATTTTCCTGGCGAGCGCTAGCGAGCCAGCATATTTATATTTTTGTTTTGACAGGAAGATAAATTTGTAAATTTGTCGATAGAAAAATGTCTCCGGCGAAGCCGGGTTTCTCCATACAATGCTGGATCGCTATCACTCGTCAAGAAGAAATCGACACCTAATGGGGATAAACGTCTTAAAAAAGTTGGCTGAATGGGGCCGAATGGATACAAGCCAGGGAAAGAGAGAAAAGGAGAGAAAGATAAAAACAAAAACCGGTGACCCCCCTTCACATTAATCCTCCATTACAAACCCCAATGCACTAGCATAAACTAATGAAAGCATATGATCCTCCCGGGATTCGGACTCGTAACAGGACATTGGATTATTTGGCTTGGGTTCGATATAGATTCAAATGGGTGTGCTGGTATTATGGGGCATGACTGTACACTCCTTGACAGCAAATTCTGGACAACTGTCAAGCGCAATTGTGATTCCTTGACGAACTATTTACATAAACTGATTGAGATTAAAATATTTAATGACTATAAGGTTCACTAGTTAACCCTTTCACGCAAATATGACGCAGAGGTCGCCAGATTAGCAATAAGAAATAGAGTTCTCTCACTCTTATAATTACCTCTCCAAAATTAGTTTTCTGCCCACAGCTAACTCAAAGACAACTGCAGAGGTTGAAGAAACTAAACTAAAGGTTTCTAAATACCCCTGATGGTAAAAAAGACTTTAAAGTATCCCCAATAGGCTCAAAATTGCGTCATATGTCGGAGAGGGTTAAGGGGGAAAGGTTTATTTATTGGTCGATTTACTTATTTGTTGTTGTTGTTGTTGTTGTTGTTGTTCCCTAAGCTGCCTGGCCGAACAGCCCCGAGTCCCTGAGAAAGGCCATGGCCACGATCGGGCTTTCCCACAGAGCTCTCATTGAGTGTAGATTGTGTTGTTGGCGTAAGTGGTTGTGTGAAATGCAGTCTTCTATGATGTGTTTAATGGTATGGGGTGCTGTGTTACATCCCGGGCAGGCGTCGACAACGGAGTCATCCAGTCTCTTCTGATAGCTCAGGAGAGCTGGATGGTGTCCGCATCTCAGCCTGGCCAGGTGGACTCTGTCCTCGCGAGGAAGGGAGGATTCGGAAGGATGGATTTCGGGAGGTCGTGCATGCAGCTGTGTGTTGTCTGTGAGTGAGTGGATGGATCGGTGAGAGATATGAGTATGGATGTGCTTCTGGATGTTGGTTCGGGGTGGGCAGGGAGGGAGAGAGGACAATAATTGTGTGTGATACCGTGTGCTGGGTGTTGTTTTGATATTTCTTGGTGTCTGTGGGTGTGTTGCCATGTAGTTTAGTGGGTGGTCTTGGTTCGTGGAGGCTGCTGCCAGGAATTGAGTGCCTCTCATGTCCAGATGGTCTTTGACTTTGAGGATTTTGGTTTCTTGATGTAGGTGATCTGTGGGTGCAGTAGCTGTGCAGCCTGTAATGATCTTCAGGGCTTTGTTTTGAATAGTCTGTAAGGTCTTATGATGTGTTTCAGCTAGGTTAGAAGCCCAGGCTGGGCTTGCGTATTCCATCACTGATCTTATGTCACTGATCTTATGTTACTTATTTGTTTGTTTAGTTCCCTTCCAAGACTTCTATCAAGCGCAATAAAACATCCCCAAGCTACCTCTTCCAGATAAATTTGTAATGTTTTTGGCAGGAAAATGTTAGTCCGATTACTCCTATTTTGCTGACTCGTAATCGATCGCCAGGAAAACACACTTCAATAGCACGAAAGGTCTTAACATTGATAAAACACTGGGGCGAAAGATCTTAAAATCGCCAAACTAATGGGGAGAACCAAGGAGGTTTAATACATATTTTGAAGTTCCTTGGGGCGAACGTCTTAAAATATCAAAACTAATGGGACTAAGCATGAGGGAGAAGGGGGCACAACATTCTTGTCCAGTGTAGGAGTGTTTTCAAGAGTGTGTATGCTATTTTTGTTTGCCCGGTTTTGTGTTGTATAGTCCATTGTTTTCCAGCTGAGGGTAAATTGCCATGTTTCTATATTTATTACTCAGTTATAAGGTAGATTTTGTAGTGAAATATGATGTTAATTATGAAAACTTGGCATTAATACGACACACAGCCATAACAGTTTCATATATTACCGTTAATCATCGAGAAATCAGCTGATAAGGGATTCAATTTACCATGAGCTGGAAACAAACAGACTATAGTGTGTATAAGATATATTGAACTACACTCTGTATAAATACGGAGTATGACAAATATAATTAGAGTGTCCATCATATTCCACCCATAAACAGGTATATTGGTGGTAATAAACCGTAATCCACCCATCTCATACAAGGATACAAAGGTACAGTTGCTCGCATAAGTTATATTCATCGACGTACCGGTAATCTTATGTATCAAAGTCAAACTAGTATGAATAAATTGCGATTGTAGTTTCTTTTAATTATGACAAGTTGACTAATCAGATGAGTTAACCACTGCATAAGAAACTACGCTCGTCATTCAACCATGCGCATTCTATTTGTCCATGTATATAAGATCACGGAGAGGAACAGAACTTATGAGGCCGACTGTACATTACCATCAGTATACCCAATAACCCCAACACCTCGAAGCTTCACTCGATAATCTCGGGGCCTTGCAATACACGCTACTGAACAGCCTACAGTCCCGAATTTGAGATTGAAAAAAAAAAAAAAAAACAAAAAAAAATAAAAAAATATATATATATATATATATATATATATATATATAAATATATATATATATATATATATATATATACAGTATATATATATATATATACTGTATATGTTTCTAATCTCTCAGTGGGGTTCGAACCGCCGACCGTCAGGACGATAGCCGACGCTTAATCAACTACACCACGGCAGTCTACGGCGGTTCGAACCCCACTGAGAGATTAGAAACATTTAGTGGCTCACGTGTATTTGTGATATATACACTATATATATACAGTATATATATATATGTAATTGAAATAATATAAAATTATGGTTATTGTGTTTCTTCATGTGTCTGAGTAGCAATGTTTTAACAATTTCAGTACCGAAATTATAACTTTATTCTGGCTACTATTAGATGATCTTATCAGCTTAAAAATGGCCTCCAGCAATAAACAGGCTTCGAACTATCTCCCTTAACCCATTTAACTACCACAGATCCTTCTTAAACTGCACACAATCGTCTAAACATAACAAGAATGTCATGAAAAAGACGTCGCCGGTACAGAAGGGCTTAGCTTGAGTTGTGTTGGACCTGGAGACTGGTGAAAGTTGTGGGGTGTGGTGTTGTGACTTGTGATGTGTGTAATGAGGTGGTGTGTGGTGAGGCCCTTGATGATAGCTGAGGTGTGTGGTGAGAGCTGTGATGTGTGTGATGAGCCTTAGGTGGTGTGAAGTTTGGTGAGGACTGGGATGATAGCTGTGGTGTGTGAAAGGTGTGGTGTGTGTGATGACTGATAAGCTATGTGTATGGTATGTGGTAAAGTTTGGTGAGGACTGTGTTAATAGATGTGGTGTGTGTGGTGATGAGCTGCGTGTGGTGAGGTGAGAAGCTTGGTGAAGACCGTGATGATAGCTGTGGTGTGTGATGAACTATGAGTATGGGTGGTGGTGTGTGGTAAGAAATGCGGTGTGTAAATAGTGAACTTTACAATAATAGTTATGGAGAGATCATTTAGGATTATTATAATAGTGATGTGATGATAAAATATGATGAAGTGTATGAGATGTGATGAAGTGTATGGGATGTTGTGATGAAGTGTATGAGATGTGAAGAAGTGTATGAGATGTGATGAAGTGTATGAGATGTGATGATGAAGTGTATGAGGTGTGATGAAGTGTATGAGATGTGATGAAGTGTATGAGATGTGATGAAGTGTATGAGATGTTATGATGAAGTGTATGAGATGTTATGATGAAGTGTATGAGATGTTATGATGAAGTATATGAGATGTGATGAAGTGTATGAGATGTTGTGATGAAGTGTATGAGATGTTGTGATGAAGTGTATGAGATGTGATGATGAAGTGTATGAGATGTTATGATGAAGTGTATGAGATGTGATGAAGTGTATGAGGTAGGCAATAAATCATGACCTATCCTCTGTAACTCAAAAAGGGCTACAGCAATTTGTCTGTAAATGTCCTCATCTATTCCTGGACTGACTCTTCCCAAATGGAAGACATATTAGCTTGATTACTCTAGTCGTTTTTGAGTTACAGAGGATAGAGGTCATGATTTCTCGCCTACAGTTAACCCTTTTAGTAACAGCGACGTGTTATATTGTATTCTAGCTATATTTAGACGATATTGTGCAGCTTAGGAAGGATCTGTGGGAGTTAAAAGGGCTGGTTGAGATAAATTGAAGCCTTATTATTGCTAGAGGTCCTTCCTACGCTGAATATAATCGTCTAATAGTTGACAGAATACGACGAAAAGAACGTCCCTGGTACTGCATGGGTTAAAACGTATGGTAAAGTTCGCAATAATAGTTATGGAGAACTATATGAAACTAGTAATGATGTGAAATGTGATGATGATGAATGTGATGAAGTGTATGTGATGCAAAACCAAACCGCCATAGTAAGCTGGGCACTGGAGGAGCCTCACAGCCCAGCACAACCTTAGTTCTCATATCAGACTAACACGCACACCGCTTAGACAATCATCAAGCCTTAACATCCTCACTAGATTCTTATATCCTTTGTACTTCTAACCCCAAAATAAAACTAGCTATATCTATGTTTATTAATGCGTATGGAAGGTTTGAAGTACATTTTGTAGTCTATAGGAATATGCGTTTATGCGGACGGTTTCACCCCTCTGACCGAGTGTGTGAACATTTTCTTGATGTGCTCTTCCTGCTGCGCTTCGTCGCGTTTCTTTTCGCTCCAAGTATTGATCCGTATCGCAGCCTGTCGACTTTTGACGTTCGTGAGGGGGTTATGCGCGTTTTCTTCGTGTATGGAGGCTACGAATGAACGTGTTTTGATCGGGAATGGGTGTGGAATGGGGAAATAGCAGCTCCCAAAGCCGTGTGTGGAAATTGAGGAGTAAAATGTGTACGTTCTTGGGATGTTTGGGGTGAGCGTATAGCAGACACATACATGCTCAGCACTCTGAGGGGTGTCCAATCAGTGTTTATTTACAAAATCCCTACCTCCACATCTCTTCAATATCGCTCTGAAACGCTGAAACCCCCACATAGACAAGTACCCCAATCTTTTATCTCCTTTTTGAGCTAGTTATATATTGCCTCAGCTTGTTTATGTCAAATATTTAAGGGTTCTCATAAATTTCTCGAAGTGCTGGTCCTCTCGTTCGTGGCCAAACTCAAGGTCAGGCTCTCCCGTCCCCAGCCCTTTACATCGTTCCGTGCTCCAGGCTCGTCCCCAGCTACTGTCAGCCCGGGTTTAATGCTGAGAGTATTAGACGAATTTGGCTAGTAGGTGGCTTTAAATATACTAGAAGAACGTCGGTTTTCATTCAATTATGGCTATCATTAGACGATTATATGCAGCTTAGGAAAGGTTTGTTGGAATTAGAGAGCTTATTAACATAGTTCCCCCCCCCCCCCCGCCCCTACGAATCCTGGAGGTCCTCCCTAAGCTGAGTAAAATCATCGAACGCTAAACAGAATGAGAGTTAAATGCCGCTATCGTGTTAAAGGGGCTAATCAGGCGACGTTTTCTTTACATTGTTAATTATATTGCCAGATGATTTTCTTCGTCTTAGTAAGAATATTTGTAGTCCTTTCTAAAATGAAAAGAATCGTTTAGAATATAACAAGCACTAGCAGGGGTACCCGGCGTTGCCCGGGTTTAAATTCTACTACCATAATCACCATCATCAATCACTACTACCACAATCATCACAATACTACTACTACCATAATCACCGGCCTCGACCTCCCTGTGCCTCATTAAACGGCGACCTCGATTTCGGCCGCTAAATGACCTCCGATTTTGGATCTGACCTCATCCGTACTCTCATTTGGGGGGGCTGCGAACAACTTTCGTTCCATACACCTTTTCGATCGGAGGCCTCCTTCTGCCCCAAACGACAATTTGTTTAATTATTTTTCAATTTCGGCCTCGAAACGACCTCCGATCGTGGCCTCGCCCCCTCTATGACCTGACCCAGGTCAATTGACACCCACATGCAAAGTTTCAGCTCCCCAGGTCCAAAACTGCGGCCGCCTCTTTAGAACACACAGACAGACAAACAGACACACAAATTGATTTAATAATATATATATATATACTTTTTCTCTGTGAGTGAGGGAGACAAAAGGCAGAACTGCCTGCAGCGAGCGCCTCCCCCATAGTTGAAACAGTGAGAGAGCCAAAATCAAGGGACGTTCGAGCCAAAATGCCTGGACACACGGAGTTTGAAGCAATTTAAGTCATAGGAGGAAGGAAAGACTGATTCTGGAAAAGAGTTCCAGAGCTCAGCTGTTAAATAGAAGAACGACTGAGAGTAACGTTTTACTCTTGGGTTGGAGAGTTGCACAGAGTAGGGGTGGGATTGTATTGCAAGACGGGTACCACGTACCCTACGTAAAGGAGGTGGTATACTGTACACTGGGAGAGCTCTGAGGAGCACTGATTATTATAGTAGCGATAGAATAGCGAGAGAGATGCAACATTGCGGCGAAGAGAGAGAGTTTGCAGAGAGTTGGTGAGTATGCGAAACGTTGTCATTAAGGGGCCCTGGGTCACCGGCTTTTTATCTTTTTCTCTCTTTCTCTGGCTTGCATCCATTCGGCCTCATTCAGCCAACTGTTTTAAGACGTTTATCCCCATCCAGGTGTCAATTTCTTCCTGGCGAGCAATAGCGAGCCAGCATTGTATGGAGAAATCCGGCTTCGCCAGGCACATTTTTGTATCGAAAAATGTAGAAATTTAGGTTGCTGTCAAAACAAAAATATATATGTGCTGGCTCGCTACCGCTCGCCAGGAATATGTTGACACCTGGATGGGGGTAAACGTTTTAAAACAGTAGGCTGAATGGGGCCGAATGGATACAAGCCAAAGAGAGAGGGCGAGAAAGAGAAAAAAAGCGAGGTGGGCTCCCTTAAAGTGCCCCTTCAAATATGGTGTTCATCTTTACCTCTGTGTCAACTCTCAAACTCCAACATAATGTCCTTCCTAATTTGAATAATATTGTCGATCGATAGCTCAAACTTGATAACAGAAGAAAAGGCGTCATATTAGTGAGTTGGGCCTATAATTGGGGCTTGTAATTGGGGTTGGGTGTGAGAGGGATCTGCCTTGTGTGGGTCGATCGGTTTTCTGCAGACTCCCATTTTCTTGTGTTCTTGTATATTATAGAAACACATATACTGTATATACTAAATATTGTATTATAAACGTTTGTTTGTTGTTTTTATTAACACTATATTCGCTGTAGCCTAAGTGAGTTTCGATTCTCCAATCATGTATTTATGTCTTTGTGAATTGACCACTTGCGAGTTTCAGGCTATAAGGAAGTTGGAGCCGTGAGCATCGATATTTAAGAGAAATGCAATAATAATGTGAGTTTCTGATGGATAAAAAGTATGGTTAATTTGGTGTTATGTATTGATATATGTATTATGACCGTATTTTGTGTATTGATATATGTATTATGACCGTATTTGGTGTTATGTATTGATATATGTATTATGACCGTATTTGGTGTTATGTATTGATATATGTATTATGACCGTATTTGGTGTTATGTATTGATATATGTATTATGACCGTATTTGGTGTTATGTATTGATATATGTATTATGACCGTATTTGGTGTTATGTATTGATATATGTATTATGACCGTATTTGGTGTTATGTATTGATATATGTATTATGACCGTATTTGGTGTTATGTATTGATATATGTATTATGACCGTATTTGGTGTTATGTATTGATATATGTATTATGACCGTATTTGGGTTTATGTATTGATATATGTATTATGACCGTATTTTAGCTGATAATTCTGCTAAATATTGATGGCCACGGCTCCAACTTCCTTATAGACCAAAACTCGCAAGTGGTCCATTTGCCTCGTTGAATTAGGGGGGGTTACCGTTTTTGTTTTATCTTTCTCTCCTTTTCTCTCTTTCCCTGGCTTGTATCCATTCGGCCCCGTTTAGCCAACTGTATCGCTCGCCAGGAATGTATGGAGAAATCCGGCTTCGCCGGATACATTTTTCTATCGAAAAATGTACAAATTTAGCTTGCTGGCAACACACAAATATATATGCTGGCTATATTTCCATACATAAGATCACAGAGAGGAACAAAACTGATGTGGGCAACTGTACATTCAGATGAATATAACTAGTCTACAGTATATTGGCAGTACGTCCCCCATGACACACTGACAATATAACTAGTCTACAGTATATTGGCAGTACGTCCCCCATGACACACTGACAATATAACTAGTCTACAGTATATTGGCAGTACGTCCCCCATGACACACTGACAATATAACTAGTCTACAGTATATTGGCAGTACGTCCCCCATGACACACTGACAATATAACTAGTCTACAGTATATTGGCAGTACGTCCCCCATGACACACTGACAATATAACTAGTCTACAGTATATTGACAGTACGTCCCCCATGACACACTGACAATATAACTAGTCTACAGTATATTGGCAGTACGTCCCCCATGACACACTGACAATATAACTAGTCTACAGTATATTGGTAGTACGTCCCCCATGACACACTGACAATAGTCCGGTACTTAATTATATAATAAGCTGTATACGAGGACTTACAGTATAATAGAGTGAGGTGTTTACATTGTGTGGCAAACAATGGAACCGGGAGTATTGGACCGTCATTAGGGAGAATCACGCTACCTTCTTTACACCGGTAGTTGGTATGGGGCGGGCATTGTGTGGCCCTATTGTTGTCCTGGGGGCAAAGCATGGAACTACGAGCATAGGGCCGTCGTTAGGGAGCGGGTTGCATATTCATTTACAGTACTCGGCCATGTTTAATACCACTGACTGTCAAACCATCTTATGAGGTTATGGTCAGAAATAATTTATCATTGTTTGGAGGATATAAACGTCTTAAAATAGTTGGCTGAATGGGGCCGAATGGATACAAGCCAGAGAAAGAGAGAAAAGGACAGAAATAACAAAAAGCAGGTCACCGGGGTTAAAGACTTGAATGATTATGAGACGGAATACTAGAAAATTATAGGAAATAGTATAGTTTGGCCCCATTTATTACCAACAAAGACATTATTTGAACTATAAACCATAATTTCAATAACAAAGAGTATAAATGGTTTCGTATGCCATCCTGCTATCAACCCTATTGGATCATTAACCCCTGCCGTACCGCAGACGTCTTTACCATATTATTATAGCTATATTTAGAGGCTTGTTTGCAGTTTACGGGGAGATCCTTCACTTTTTGGTAATTTTTGTATTTATTTATTATTTTTGTAGTTTCCTCGCTAGACCTCCATCAAGCTTAAAATGAAGCCCCCTAGAACCCCTTTAAAGATAAATTTGTACATTTTTCGGTAGAAAAATGTCCTGGCCGAAGGCCGATTCCTCTTAAATTACAGGCTCGCTATCGCTCGCCAGGAAAAATCGAGACCTAATTGGCAGGAAAGGTCTTAAAATTGACAGAAATGGGGCGAAAGTTCATAAAATCGCCAAACTAAAGGGTCTAAAGATGAGGGAGAAGGTGGTTTATAAAAGCGCCATGTCTCCCCTTAAGAAGGATGTGTGGTAGTAAACAGGGGTAAATGATATAGTTCAACGCCTGTTAATTGCTGGAAGCCCTTTTGAAACTGAGTATAAAAGCGTCTAATAGTAGCCAGAATAAAGTTAAAAGGACGGCGCCGGTACAGAAGGGGTTAAGGGCAGGTTTCTAGTTTGTTCCCTACTCCTCCAGCAATCTTAAAATGTCACCCCCTTGACCGCCTTTCAAGATAAATTTGTACATTTTTCGGTAGAAAAATGTCCGGTTACTCTTAAATTACAGGCTCGCTTTCGCTCGCCAGGATAAAATCGACACCTACATTGCACGGAAGGTCTTAAAATTGACAGAATGGGGCGGAAATTCTGAAAATCACCAAACTAATGGGGCAAAGTCTTAAAATCTCAAAAGCAATGGGGCTAACCATGAGGGAGAAAGGGGTCAAGAAAGAAAAAAATCCCTCAAGTGGAGACCTCCCCCTTAACCCAGCACACTGGAAGTCAAGAAGTCAAGAATAGCGTAGCCTACCTTTTTTGAGAACTCCAGTCCCTTTCAATATTTTAATTACGCAGTTTTTTGTTCTAGTTTCTGGCTCTTATTAAACGATTGTATTCAAATTAGGAAGGGTATATGGAAGTCAGAGGGTTTATTAAGGGGAGGTTTCCACTTTAGGGATTTTTTTTCCCGAACTTCCTTCTCCCTCATGTTTAGCCCCATTGCTTTTGAGATTTTAAGACGTTTGCCCCATCAGTTTGACGATGTTAATAACTTTCGCCCCATTTCTGTCAATTTTAAGACCTTTCGTGCCATTTAGGTGTCGATTTTTTCCTGGCGAGCGATAGCGAGCCTGTAACTTAAGAGGAATCGGCCTTCGGCCGGGAAATTTTTCTACCGAAAAATGTACATATTTATCTTGAAAGGGGGTCTAGGGGATGAAAATTTTAAGCTTGATGGAGGTCTTAGCAACACACTAGAAACCTTAGCCTTAAAATTCCCATATATCCTTTTTAAACTGCATGCAATCGTCTAATGACAGCCAGAATAAACTGTACACATGCGTCGTAATCTTCCAAAGATTAAATTACCATTAGTTTTTCATGGCAGATCTACTAGCCTGAGTTTGCAATAGCCCACGATTAAGGGGAGTGACCTGTTTTTTTTTTATCTTTCTTGGTTGTATCCATTTGGTCCCATTCAGCCTAATGTTTTAAGACATTTATCCCCATCCAGGTGTCGATTTTTTCCTGGCGAGCGAAAGCGAGCCAGCATTTTATGGAGAAATCCGGCTTCGCCGGAGACATTTTTCTATCGAAAAATGTACAAATTTAGCCAGCTGTCTAATTCATTATCCAAAATATGGTGGCTCGCTATCGCTCGCCAGGTATAAATCGATACTTAAATGGGGGTGAACGTCTTAAAACAGTAGGCTGAAATAGGGCCGAATGGATACAACCAAGAGAGAAACAAAGCAGGTCACCCCCCCTTAATACAGTTAGTTTCACGTCGAATATCTGTCGAGTTACTGGTGACTCTTGATTTCAACACACATGATCACCAAGGTGTTTGTCAACCTAGATTGTGTCTGTATTTAACCCCTTCAGACTCATATGACGCAGAGGTTGCCAGATTAGTAATAAGAAATAGAGTTCTCTCACTCTTATAATTACCTCTCCAAAATTAGTTTTCTGCCCACAGCTAACTCAAAGACAACTGCAGAGGTTGAAGTAACTAAACTAAAGGTTTCTAAATACCCCTGATGGTAACAAAGGCTTTAAAGTATCCCTAATCGGCTCAAAATCGTGTCATATGTCTGAGAGGGTTCATGGTGCTTTAACCCCTTATAGTCAGCATTACGTAATTGTCATCATATTCTGGAAACCATTAAACGATTTGCTTTCGTTTGTAATCTACCTGTCCGACTGAAATGGGTAAATACGATCTCAATAAACCTTTGCAGCATCATAGGTCCTTCTTAAACTGCATAGAATCATCTAATTTTAGCCAGAATCAAAGGCGTCATGGTGCTGAAGGGGTTAAGTTTGAAGGACCCCAACGCGAGGTATACACAATGGCGAATGATATACAAATCGGTGTTCTTCTCTCTATAGATGACTCCAGGTACCGCCACAACACACTTATGGTAGTCCACAACACACACACACACACACACACACACAAACATATGTACACACACACACACCTACATACACAGACACGTCCACACACACACACACACACACACACGTACACACATACACACACTTACACACAGACAACAATAGCCTCTCATATGTACACTGTAATTTTCGCCCCGGTGTTGCATTGTAAAGGAACACAGGTACGCTCAAAAGTCCAGTCCTACCTTTCAATGTCAAATGTGGTTAGTTCTCTTGTATAATAATAAATAATAAATCCTTAACTCACATGGACGAAGCTTTTATATACAAATTAAGTTATCTTTCGTCGAGTAGTACCATTCTTTCGTATATCACGAGGGGATAGTACAGAGTAATTTGCGTAGGTGGGATACAGATACTTTTTAGTTAGACTGTACAATAACATAAGGGTGCATCCTCTGACAGGTATTATAGAGCTTGTTATAACAGTGTGTGTTTGGCTCCCTTACCGGCCACTCCTCTACACTGTGTAAGGGGAAGCTTTTATTTTGATACCTAGACCTCCATCAAGCTTTATAAAATACCCCCCAAACCCCCCTTCAAGATAAATGTGTACATTTGTCGGTAGGCCGAAGGCTAGTTTCTCCTAAATTACAGACTCGCTGTCGTTCACTAGGAACAAATCGACACCTGAATGGCACGACAGGGCTTAATATTGACAAGAATATGTTTACGAAAGGTAAAGAAGCGAACGTTTTAAAATGTCAAGACTAATTAGGCTAAACATGAGGGAGAAAGGGGGGGGGGGGGGGGGGAAGAACAAAAGTAAAGTTCCCCCTTAAAGAAAACGCACGAGACCGCCAATTTGCATTTTGGAAACTTTACGCAATGTGACGGATTCTTACCTGGTACGCTTACCTTGAAAACATAGAAAATGGGACCATAAATAACTCTTTTAATATTCATGGTTGGATTAAATTGGTGTTCTTTGTTATTACTGGATTGGATTGAAAACGGTGTGCGGAGAAAACGGCAATGGACAAAACCCGAGTGGACAAAACCCTTCAGTGGTCAAAACCCCATGGCCAAAACCCTCAGTGGACAAAACCCCAATGGCCAAAACCCCAGTGGAAAAAACCCAGGGGACGAAACCCCAGTGAACAAAACCCCAATGGACAGAAACCCAATGGACAGAAACCCAACCTCAAAAACCCCAGTCTCACATATAATGTATAATAAAACACTTGTATGGTTCCAAACACACATTCCATTGAATTGGTCACACTCCACAATCCACAACACCCGGGTTAGGTTAAGTTAGGTGACTGGGATTTTGACCACTTTTCATATTACAAAAGGGGATGGGGTTTTGTCCATAGGGGTTATGTCTAATTGGTTTTGGTCCATTGAGGTTTTGTTCAGAGGGGTTTTGCCCGTTGGTTTTTTGTCATGGAACCATTGAAAACAAAGCTGCCAATCTTGTGATCGTTAATATCAGAGGATCTTTCTAATAGTGTTCACTAATGAAAGGGCAAGTAAATTGTCCAGCAAATATACACTTATAAGGTATACTGTACATAGGTACTAATAATCACATTTAATATATGGATGGAACGGTAAATCTGTCTTTATATATATCAATCTTTCTGCAATTGCAAAATAAATAATCACATACCGGTACTAATAGAAACAAAATATAGTGTATTACATTGGTTTAATGGGAGATTTCACTTGAGGGAGTTTTTTCTTGACTCCTTTCTCCCTCATGTTTAGCCCCATTGGTTTTCTAATTTTAAGACGTTCGCCCCATTATGTTGATGATTTTAAGAACTTTTAACCCATTCCTGTCAATTTTAAGACCTTTCGTGCAATTTAGGTGTCGATTTTATCCTGGCGAGCGATAGCGAGCCTGTAATATAATTTTGCTTTGCGTAAGTCTTAACAGGCTCTTCACAATTCGAAGACGGAGGCCTTTTTTAGAAATATGTAGAACTGTTAGGTAAACAAATTATACTAGCCACACAGACCAACTTATGCAGTACGTCGAGAGAATCAGCAATACGCATTTGTTAAGGATGAAAACAATAGCATTGTCAATAATAAGACACTCTTATATAACCCAGAGTAAAAGTAAAGTTAAGCATGTTTGAATAGTCAATCGATATTCAGCTCAATGTTGGATAGCCTATATAGAAACATAGGTATTATTAGCTATCAAAAGTAAACTAATATGACACAGTTTACGATGTCTAGCTATCAAAAGTAAACTACTATGATACAGTTTACGATGTCTAGCTATCAAAAGTAAACTACTATGATACAGTTTACGATGTTATTATAATTATATTTCAAGTTTACCATGTTTTGCTTCAGTATATGGTGTCATATTTATTGTAATTTTTCCGTTTTCTATTCTCCGCCATCATATTTTACTAGCTCATTAATAACACATGTCGTTCAATCTTGGATCCAACCATCTCCGAATCGACAAGAGAGAGAGAGAGAGAGAGAGAGTGCCACAGCCGCCTCTCTCTCTCTCTCTCTCGTCTGATTAATATTGCAGACCAGTCCCCTCACCACCCCACGCCAGTCCTCTGCTGCAGTGCCCCTCGCTCTCTCTCACTCACTCACTCTCACTCTAACTCTCTCACCAAACTCACGCATCTACTTGGGTGTATATAGGTTATAGGCTCAATACCAGAAATTAACCCTAAGCATTATTTTTAAACTACAATATATCTAAACTCTCAAAATCTACGAAACTTAACTTTACCATTCACTTTAAGTGAGCCAGAAAGCGTAACCAAGAAACTAACTCAAACTGGGCTACAGGAAATGGGCTGTTAATTCCCACACCTATTCCCTGGCTGACTCATCCCAAATTATAAAAATGATAGCTCAATTACTCAAGTTCTACTTGAGGTATATAGAGGTTAGTGGTAGGTATTCCATTTTTGTATTAATTTCACCACAACACCAAACACCTCCCATGAAATTAATGAAAGCATTTAAGTGATCCACCGGGATTCGAACCCAGGCTACCACACCCAGATTTGTAGACACCTTAACCATTTCTGGCCCACCTATGATGCTTAGGAAGGGTTGAGTCTACGACTTTTGATTTGTGATCTCGCAAATTTGTTCGTATCGCGTCGTGGCTGTTTAGTATTAGACTATTTTCTTCAGTTTAGGAAGGACCTTAAGGGGAGGTATTTAGTTTATTCCCTAGACCTCCATCAACCATAAAATTATTCCCTAGACCTCCATCAACCATAAAATTACACCCCCTCGAGTCCCTTTCAAGATAAATTTGTACATTTGTCGGTAGAAAAATGTCCTGGCCGAAGGCCGGTTCCTCTTAAATTACAGGCTCGCTATCGCTCGCCAGGATAAAATAGACACCTGAATTGCACGAAAGGTCTTAATATGGGGTGAAAGTTCTTAAAATCGCTAAACTAATGGGGCAAACTTTTTATAATATCAAAAGCAATGGGGCTAAACATGAGGGAGAAAGGGGTCAAGAAAACAATCCCTCCAGTGGAGACCTCCCCTATAAGGAACCAACGAGGTAAAGTCCCTATCAATTAACCCTCCGACTCCCTCGTGCCTCTCTTAAGCTGAATAAAAGGGATAGTAAGAACAGCGTAATGACAGTCTCTTTCAACTCTATGTGTAACACCTTATACTTCAATATATTCCGGCTATCATTAAACGATTATATTCAGCTGGAGAAGGATCTATAGGCGTCGAAGAGTTATTAACCCTTTCACGCTCATATGACGCAGAGGTTGCCAGATTAGCAATAAGAAATAGAGTTCTCTCACTCTTATAATTACCTCTCCAAAATTAGTTTTCTGCCCACACCTAACTCAAAGACAACTGCAGAGGTTAAAGTAACTAAACTAAAGGTTTCTAAATACCCCTGATGGTAACAAAGGCTTTAAAGTATCCCCAATAGGCTCAAAATCGCGTCATATGTCGGAGAGGGTTAAGGAAAGGTAGATATTTGTCCACTCCCTAGTAGAGGACCTCCGTAGCCCGAAGTTTATATACAGTTTAGGAAGGACGTCTAGGAATCAATGAGGTTAAGGGGAGGTTTTTAGTGTGTTTCCTAGACCTCCATCAAGCTTAAAATGACACCCTCTAGGCCCCCTTTCAAGATAAATGTGTAAATTTTTCGGTAGAAAAATGTCCCGGCCAAAGGCCGATTCCTCTTAAATTACAGGCTCGCTATCGCTCACCAGAAAAAAATTGACACCTAAATTGCATGACAGGTCTTAAAATTGACAGAAATTGGGCGAAAGGTCTTAATTATGGGGCGAACGTCTTAAAATATAAAAAAAACAATGGGGTGAACATGAGGGAGAAAGGGGTCCAGAAAAATAATCCCTCAAGTGGAAATCTCCCCTTAAGTCCATATCACTCAACCCTCTGACTCCCTCAAACCCTTCCTAAGCTGAATAAAAATCGTGTATGGCTAGCCAGCATGAAGTGGGACTAAAGACGCCATCGCGGTGGGTCTGTTATTGATCCACACACTGGTCTTCCTTTGGTGAGGCGCACTTTCTTTAAGGGGGGAGGGCCCGGTTTTATGGTCCTCCTTCTCCCTCTTGTTTGGCCCCATGAGTTTTGAGATTTTAAGACATTTGCCCCATTCGTTGGTCGATTTTAAGACCTTTCGCCCCATTTCTTCGTCAATATTAAGACATTTCGTGCCCTTTAGGTGTCGATTGTATTCCTGGCGAGCGATAGCGAGCCTGTAATTGTGGAGGAACCGGCCTTCGGCCGTGACATTTGTCTACCTAAAAATGTACAAATTATTCTCGAAGGGGGATCTAATGGATGTTTTTTTTAAAGTTTGATGGAGGTCAAGGGAGGAAACTAAAAAGATAAATAAATATATGAATAAAGACCTCCCAAAATAGTCACTGTACCCTTAAATGTGCCAATCTCAATCTCTCTCTCTCTCTCTCTCTCTCTCTCTCTCTCTCTCTCTCTCTCTCTCTCTCTCAATTACGAGTTGCGAGATATAAGCCATTTCCAAAGATAGTCATCGATATGTAGCTGGAAAGTGAAATAGGTAGGTTTGTAAGGGAAGGGAAATACGAATGTTGGATTTGGTTCAAGGGGGGTCACCGGCTTTTTTAATCTTTCTCTCCTGTTCTCTCTTTTCCTGGCTTGTATCCATTCAGCCAACTGTCCATTAATGTTGATTGTGTGTGACTTTTCCTGTTGCTAGGTGTGTGTGTGTGTGTGTGTGTGTGTGTGTGTGTGTGTGTGTGTGTGTGTGTGTGTGTGTGTGTGTGTGTGTGTGTGTGTGTGTGATAGTATAGGTGTGTGTATGTGTGTGTGTGTGTGTGTGTGTGTGTGTGTGTGTGTAAATGCATAAGTGTGCGAATATGTGTGTGTGTGTGTATGTGGGTGTGGTTCTTCCAGTCTCTCTTTTACTTCACAACCATCTCTCGTGTCGTGCCATCCAGAGGAGTCACTGGTGCCTCTCTCTCTCTCTCTCTCTCTCTCTCTCTCTCTCTCTCTCTCTCTCTCTCTCTCTCTCTCTCTCTCTCTCTCTGTGTGTCAGCGTATTCAATCTTTAAATCTATTCTGTACAAAGCAAAGGTAGACAATTGATATGACTATTCAAACTCTCTTTTACTAATGAAGAAGGGTGGTTTGAGGACAATATAGGGGTTAGCTAGGACAAATTAATAGGTATAACACACAAACACACAAACATATCTTCTATTTAACATACACACACACACACACACACTTTAACAGACATACTATCTCTTTCACACACATACACACTCTCTCTACTCTCTCACACACACATACACTCTCTACTCTCTCACACACACATACACTCTCTACTCTCTCACACACACACACACTCTCTCTACTCTCTCACACACACATACACTCTCTCACACACACACACTCTCTCTACTCTCTCACACACACATACACTCTCTCTACTCTCTCACACACACACATACACTCTCTACTCTCTCACACACACACACACTCTCTCTACTCTCTCACACACACATACACTCTCTACTCTCTCACACACACATACACTCTCTACTCTCTCACACACACATACACTCTCTACTCTCTCACACACACACATACACACTTATTTTCTCTTTCACACACACATACACTCTACTCTCTCACACACACATACACACTAATTTTCTCTTTCACACACACATACACCATCTCTCTCACACACACATACACACTCTACTCTCTCACACACACATACACTCTACTCTCTCACACACACATACACACTCTACTCTCTCACACACACATACACTCTCTACTCTCTCACACACACATACACACTTATTTTCTCTTTCACACACACATACACCATCTCTCCCTCACACACACACAAACACACACACACACATACACTCCCACACCCTCACCAACACACACAATTCCCTCTCTTTCTCTCTCTCAATGTGCGGTGTATTGATTTCGTGTGAGTCGGGAGGAGCGGGCGGAGGGAAGGAGGAAGGGGGGAGGGAAGGAGGAAGGGGGGAGGGGGAGCATATTTCCAACTATGGCCGATTCTCTCTCGCTTTTCCTCTCCTTGCTTCTTCACTTCTGCTTCAGTTCAACTTTTTAATAACCCAACGTCTTTCTAACTTACTGCTGGCTAACCCTAGACGATTTCATCATGTAGGCTATACTGTATAACATATACTGCTTGCATGTGGGAGCCTGAGGGTTAGTTGAGAACGTTATTTACCTCTTTGATTTCTAAGGCCTTCTCAAACTAAGTAAAATCGTCTAATGGTAGATACAATAAACTTGTAATGACGTCATGGTCTTGAAGGGCTGTGAGGTTTTAAGACACTATAAACCCTGCCAAATATTCACCTGTGTTTTTCTCCTGTTCTAGAACAAGGAATGGTAGTGCAGTGCATTCTCTTGATGAGGAGTCACAGTGTTGCGGTGACGAGGCTTGAAGCGAAGTCGATGGCTTCATTTATTTTGGTAAGTGGCTAGCCATCTGTGGCAGAGTAGTGGTCTTGTATTTATAACCTCCCATACTAACAGTGTTCTGTAAAAGTATTATGTTACTCTGCGCTCACAGGATAGGCAACAGTATTGCCAACATAATACCGTAATATTAGGTATCACAACCATATCTATAACTATCAACATTATTAGTGCTAATTGTATGTCAGTAGGTTAAGGGGAGGTATTTAGTTTGTTCCCTAGACCTCCATCAAGCTTAAAATTACACCCCCTTGAGTCCCTTTCAAGATAAATTTGTACATTTTTCGGTAGAAAAATTTCCCGGCCGAAGGCCGGTTCCTCTTAAATTACAGGCTCGCTATCGCTCGCCAGGATAACATTGACACCTGAATTGCACGAAAGGTCTTAATATGGGATGAAAGTTCTTAAAATCGCTAAACTAATGGGACAAACGTTTTATAATATCAAAAGCAATGGGGCTAAACATGAGGGAGAAAGGGGTTAAGAAAAAAATCCCTCAAGTGGAGATCTCCCCTTAAAGGTATAATGTAATTATTAAGAAATCGTAATACTGAATATGGGTTACGAGCATCATAATATGGGTTACGAGCATCATAAGTTTGGGAATTTAACCATTAATTTTACGGGTATGCATTTTATTGTGGTAGTAATGAAGATGTGTTTTTTTTTTTATTATGGGTATGAAGGAGATCAAAGACAATGCTGCCTGTAACAAGTCCCCCCTCCCCCCCCCCCCCCTACACACACACGCGCAGTAGAAAAGGATAGAGCAAAATTCAAGGTACGTTAAAAGTAAAAATGTCTGTACACATGGAGCTTGAAGCGGTTGAAGTCATAGGATGAGGGAAAGACAGACTGAGTGAGAGAGTTCCAGAATTTACTTGAGTAGAAGAAAGATAGGGAAAATCAGTTCACTCTTGGGTTAGAGAGTTAGACAGAATAAGGGTGGGAAGATGTTGAAAGGCGGGTGCCACCGTAAGGGAGGAGGAATACACAGAGAGAGCTCTGAAGTGTTGATTAGACGATTTCCATTAGTTTATAATCTACCTCTAGAACTTAAGGGGAGATTTCCACCTGGAGGATTTTTTTTCTGGACCCCTTTCTCCCTCATGTTTTTCTGGACCCCTTTCTCCCTCATGTTTAGCACCGTTGCTTTTGAGATTTTAAGACGTTCGTCCCATTAGTTTGACGATTTTAAGAACCCTCGCCCCATTTAAGTCAATTTTAAGAACATTCGTGCCATTTAGGTGTCGATTTTTTCCTGGCGAGCGATAGCGAGCCTGTAATTTAAGGGGAACCGGCCTACGGCCGGGACATTTTTCTATCGAAAAATGTACAAATTTATCTTGAAAGGGGGTCTAGAGGGAGTAATTTTAAGCTTGATGGAAGTCTAGGGAATCAACTAAAAACCTCCCCTTAATGGGGTAAATGCGATCTCAATAAACCCTTTGCATAACATAGGTCCTTTTTAAACTGCATAAAACAATCTAACTTTAGCCACAATCAAAGGTACAATGGCGTCATGGTGCTGAAGGGGTTAAACAACAGCCTGATTATACGAAAGACGTCATTGTTTATATACCGAAAGAGTTACGGTAAGTATTTCGCTACAATCACTAAAGACTCTATATAAATATCATAATAACCCCCAAGACGTCGGATCGGAGAGTGCTAAGTGGTTGGAAGTAGAGACCCTATAGTAACAGAGATCGGCCAACCTCCGCCATAGTGTTGCCACTGGTGTTAATTGCCTCTCGCAACACTCAAATTGTCCACACCCTGGTCCACACCCATGGTCCACACCCATGGTCCACACCCATGGTCCACACCCTTCATAAACATTCGGAAATACTGGTACGGGTATAATTATTTTAGTTTGGTCTTTGGATCTAAATTGTATTTGGTCGAAAATAAAATACTACCCCCTTGTTTGATAATAACGGCACTAAAATATATAAATACAAATAAATACATAAATATATCAATTATTAAGTTCTATCCAACAACCAATTCTACTCCTAAAATCGATTAATGAAATTTAACAAACACATGTGGCATTCCGTGGATTCGAACCCTGGATGCTCACACCGAAAATCAACACCTTATGCATTGCGCCACGAAGACAGTTAAAGAATGGTGGACACTGCCTACGATTTATTATGCAACTTCGAATCCTGCATATCAATCTAAGCATGTACACACATCCCAACTGCAACTCACGTAGGCTATGCATATGTGAATGGAAAGAGCAATTAATGGGGCCTTAACCACTAGGGAAGTCCTCTCGATAAATTACTCCTGAACCAATATCAATTATTATGTTCTATCCAACAACCAACTCTACTCCTAAAATCGATTAATGAAATTTAACAAACAAAAATCTACAAAATGGTATGGTACCCAGCTTTGTAGGTCAAAGGCACCAAAATGGCTCCCAAAGACAAAGATTGCCACTCTCTCTTAGAATCCTTATCCTCCACATTGAAACTCCACCACATAAATTATGAGTATAATAGGGCAATGAAAGTGTCCATAATAATCTACCCATCTACTGTATATGTCGGTATATTGATGGCATTAAACCCATCTAATGCCAGGATAGAAAGGTAAATCTCTGTCAATACACCCAATTAACTCATATACCAATTTTTCATACCCTATGTATACCTTTAATTTTGTACAGTGCATAATACAATTCCTACTCTGACATAAGGTTAAAGTATTTATCGTATCGGAGTCTTGTAAGATATGAGGGGAAATTAACATTAAAACAATTCAAGACAATTTAAGGGTGACTTTGAAATAGAACTGCTTTCAATGTGTAGCAGTTCATCTATAACTCATTAATAACTCAGTGTGACGAGAAGTTGCTTAACAATTCTACCTTCGCTATGTAATATAATAATGCGAATAAGCATTTTTGGAGCAATAATTATTAGCATTTGTATTGTTAATGTCACGCAAAATAATTCAATATTGTTTACAATTGCATACAGCTTTACTATTTGCTTTACCATATTTTCTGTCAACAATGAGTACCAGAAGTTAAGTACTATTCAACATGCTATATATGTCTTAAAATTGTAGGTTATAAACATAGCAGCGAGTGCGTTGTGTTAAGTAAATAATACCTGCGTGTATTCGTGCAATAACTAAACATTATTACATGAGAAAAGCACACGTCGACTAATATAAATACAGTCACACGTTCGCTTTCCCGGCAATTTTTCCTTGCATAGTTGATCTGAATGTTCTGAATTCAAATTGTATAAATATTCAGCTAACTACAATACACAAAAAATAACGAATACCTGCGTGTGTTCGTGCAATGACTAAACAATTATTACATGAGAAAAGCACACGTCGACTAATGTAAACACAGTCACACGTACAAATTACCGGCAATTTTTCCCTGCATACCTGGTCTGGATGCTTCCGAATTCAAATTGCATACATTAAGCTACTTACACCGTAAATTAGATCCGTATCATTAAGAGCAACAGACCGTAACTTATGACGTTATTATAACCTTAGTCTATAGGGGAGGTTTCTAGTTTGTTCCCTACTCCTCCAGCAATCTTAAAATGTCACCCCCTTGACCCCCTTTCAAGATAAATTTGTACATTTTTCGGTAGAAAAATGTCCCGGCCGAAGGCCGATTACTCTTAAATTACAGGCTCGCTATCGCTCGCCAGGATAAAATCGACACCTAAATGGCACGAAAGGTCTTAAAATTGACAGAAATGGGGCAAAATGTCTTAAAATGTCCAAAATACTAGGGCGAACGTCTTAAAATCTGAAAAGCAATGGGGCTAAACATGAGGGAGAAAGGGGTCCAGAAAAAAATCCCTCAAGTGGAAATCTCCCCTTAACTCTATTATGCCTCTAAATTACGGCAATAGCGCAGTAAAGAACTAATACTCTTGATGGTTAGGGTGTTTGTGGCTGTTAGAATGACTGCATTATATCGACAGTACGTACGGCTGCCTGTTCTGTAAACGTATAAACAATGGAGCACGTTTATGTGTACCATTTTGTGTGACAACCCCTTGAAGATATGACGCGTTTTAGCAGTTTATATTGACGATCATTAGACGGGTTTAAACATCTTAGGAAGGATATGTGGTCATTAAAAGGGTAAAGACTCAACCCTCTGACTTCCATATACCCTTCCCAATTTGAATACAATCGTCTAATGATCCCTTCTGTACCGGATACGTATTTTTAGCCTCATTTTGACTACTATTATACAATGTTATGCAGTTTAGAAACGGCCTCCAGCAATGAACAGGCTTTTAACTATCTCACTTAACCCTTTTTACTACCACAGATCCTTCTTAAACTGCACAAAATCGTCTGAATATAGTTAGACAAATATATAAAAGACGTCTCGGTCCAGATGGGGTTAAGTGTACACAAACAGTGAAGACCAGCGTTGGTGATATAAAATGTCTACGATATAAGCGTTCGTGTGATACCTCTTCAGCAACACACACACATGCATTTCAGGTAATAAGGAAGTTGGAGCCGTAAACATCGATATGAAACAGAACTGCAATAATAATATAGGTTGCCAACGTATATAAAGCATGTTGCATTCGATTGCATGTGTTTATATATGATGTACTAGACAATCGTATTTTAGCTGGTAATTCTGTTAACTATCGATGTCCACATCTCCAACTTCTTTATAGCCTGAATGAATTTGACATCGATAGTATTCATATTATCACCAACCCACCAATTAACTTACATATATAAACCTAATTAATGAATTCAATGAAACTAATGCATACATGTGGTACTCCAAGGATTCGAACCTAGGATACTCACACAGCGCATTAACCATTAGCAGAATTACCAGCTAGAAAACGGTTGTAGTATATAGTACTTACAAACGGTTGTAGTATATAGTACTTACAAACGGTTGTAATATATAGTACTTACAAACGGTTGTAATATATAGTACTTACAAACGGTTGTAATATATAGTACTTACAAACGGTTGTAATATATAGTACTTACAAACGGTTGTAGTATATAGTACTTACAAACGGTTGTAGTATATAGTACTTACAAACGGTTGTAATATATAGTACTTACAAACGGTTGTACTATATAGTACTTACAAACGGTTGTAATATATAGTACTTACAAACGGTTGTAATATATAGTACTTACAAACGGTTGTAGTATAGTACTTACAAACGGTTGTAATATATAGTACTTACAAACGGTTGTAGTATATAGTACTTACAAACGGTTGTAGTATATAGTACTTACAAACGGTTGTAGTATATAGTACTTACAAACGGTTGTAATATATAGTACTTACAAACGGTTGTACTATATAGTACTTACAAACGGTTGTAATATATAGTACTTACAAACGGTTGTAATATATAGTACTTACAAACGGTTGTAGTATATAGTACTTACAAACGGTTGTAGTATATAGTACTTACAAACGGTTGTAATATATAGTACTTACAAACGGTTGTACTATATAGTACTTACAAACGGTTGTAATATATAGTACTTACAAACGGTTGTACTATATAGTACTTACAAACGGTTGTACTATATAGTACTTACAAACGGTTGTAATATATAGTACTTACAAACGGTTGTAATATATAGTACTTACAAACGGTTGTAGTATATAGTACTTACAAACGGTTGTAATATATAGTACTTACAAACGGTTGTAATATATAGTACTTACAAACGGTTGTAGTATATAGTACTTACAAACGGTTGTAATATATAGTACTTACAAACGGTTGTAATATAGTACTTACAAACGGTTGTAGTATATAGTACTTACAAACGGTTGTAATATATAGTACTTACAAACGGTTGTAATATATAGTACTTACAAACGGTTGTAGTATATAGTACTTACAAACGGTTGTAATATATAGTACTTACAAACGGTTGTAGTATATAGTACTTACAAACGGTTGTAATATATAGTACTTACAAACGGTTGTAGTATATAGTACTTACAAACGGGTGTAGTATATAGTACTTACAAACGGTTGTACTATATAGTACTTACAAACGGTTGTAGTATATAGTACTTACAAACGGTTGTACTATAGTACTTACAAACGGTTGTACTATATAGTACTTACAAACGGTTGTACTATATAGTACTTACAAACGGTTGTACTATATAGTACTTACAAACGGTTGTACTATATAGTACTTACAAACGGTTGTAATATATAGTACTTACAAACGGTTGTAATATATAGTACTTACAAACGGTTGTAGTATATAGTACTTACAAACGGTTGTAATATATAGTACTTACAAACGGTTGTAGTATATAGTACTTACAAACGGTTGTAATATATAGTACTTACAAACGGTTGTAGTATATAGTACTTACAAACGGTAATATAGTACTTACAAACGGTTGTAGTATATAGTACTTACAAACGGTTGTAGTATATAGTACTTACAAACGGTTGTAATATATAGTACTTACAAACGGTTGTAGTATATAGTACTTACAAACGGTTGTAATATATAGTACTTACAAACGGTTGTAGTATATAGTACTTACAAACGGTTGTAGTATATAGTACTTACAAACGGTTGTAATATATAGTACTTACAAACGGTTGTAGTATATAGTACTTACAAACGGTTGTAATATATAGTACTTACAAACGGTTGTAGTATATAGTACTTACAAACGGTTGTAATATATAGTACTTACAAACGGTTGTAGTATATAGTACTTACAAACGGTTGTAGTATATAGTACTTACAAACGGTTGTAATATATAGTACTTACAAACGGTTGTAGTATATAGTACTTACAAACGGTTGTAATATATAGTACTTACAAACGGTTGTAGTATATAGTACTTACAAACGGTTGTAGTATATAGTACTTACAAACGGTTGTAGTATATAGTACTTACAAATACATGAAGCCAAATTCAACACACTTTCTATCCATCAGAAACCTACATTAGTATTGCCTGAAAACGCAAGTGGCCCATTCCAGTCACTCTTGCGGTAGTTCTGCAACAGTGGTTCAGAATAGCAACTAATGTTCCCCCTGCAATCCAATCCATACAATATGCAACAAGCTTCCTGTGATATGTACTCTAGATGGGGGATATACTGTATATATATATATACCGGTATATATATATATATATATATTCCTCCCTAGACTTCTATCAAGCTTAATAAAATACCCCCAAGACCCTCCATCTAGATATATTTTTACATTTGTCGGTAGAACAATTACCCGTTATCTCCTTAATTGCAGGCTTGTTATCGCTCGCCAGGAAAAGATAGACACCTAAATGGCCAAACTAATGGAACGAGCGTCTTTAAATATCAAAAACTAATTGGGGATAAACATAAGAAGGAGGCCCACAAAAAACATACCTCCCCTTAATGTTCATTCAGCGATACACTCCATATAACCCTCAACAAGGTCCCTGGCTCACAACAATGGCTTCGTATTGTGCTGAAGGGAACAATCGTTATATTATTACACCTTACAGACAATGTACTGCATCATTCATAACAGAAAATCTATAATATCAATTGGTCTACGGCTGAAATAATGATTTGGTCATTATGCTAAACTGAGTAGCAGTTCCACTTTAGAAAAGATGTAGGTAAGCGCTGGTTTGGGAACAGAGTTTTAGATGTGTGGAATAGATTGCCTAGTGCAGGGATTTGCTCAGGAACGGTAGAAATGTCAAGCGCAAACTGGATAGTCATACGAATAATAGGAGTTGGGTGTTAAGGGGAGGTTTTTAGTTTGTTTCCTACTCCTCCAGCAATCTTAAAATTTCACCCCCTTGACCCCCTTTCAAGATAAATTTGTACATTTTTCGGTAGAAAAATTTCCCGGCCGAAGGCCGGTTACTCTTAAATTACAGGCTCGCTATCGCTCGCCAGGATAACATCGACACCTAAATGGCACGAAAGGTCTTAGTATGGGGTGAAAGTTCTTAAAATCGCTAAACTAATGGGGCAAACGTTTTATAATATCAAAAGCAATGGGGCTAAACATGAGGGAGAAAGGGGTCAAGAAAAAAATCCCTCAAGTGGAGATCTCCCCTTAATGCGATTTGTTTTCTCTTTTTTTTGTTTTCCTTCTATGTGGATGAGGGAGATAAAAGGCAAAACTACCTGTGAAGAGTGCCTACCCCAAAGTTGAAAGAGTGACAGGGCCAAAATCAAGGAATGTTCGAGCCAAAATGTCTGGACTGACTAACTGGATCTGACTCGTGTGGGCCTTATGCAAATTTCTGATTTCTTATGCTCTTATTAGGCACGAGTTTTTCAGTGAGCGATTATGTTATGAATAGAAATAGGATGGCTTTATCGGTGTGTGGGTATGTGTAACCAGAGATACCCACATGAATAGGATGGCTTTATCGGTGTGTGGGTATGTGTAACCAGAGATACCCACATGAATAGGATGGCTTTATCGGTGTGTGGGTATGTGTAACCAGAGATACCCACATGAATAGGATGGCTTTATCGGTGTGTGGGTATGTGTAACCAGAGATACCCACATGAATAACTCCAGGGTACGAGCCTACTTTAAATACTCTAAATCTGGCATTACATTGTGCGGTTAGGAACATAAATAATGTGCATTCTGTTTGACCCAAAGTGGTGAACACAGACTTTTAAAAATATGATGGAATTTATTTAACGCAATGTATAACACACACACACACACACACACACAACCAAATGAGCACCATGTGCATATTGTATTTCTTAATTAACAAACTATAGCATTAATAATCTTAAGAAAGATGCCCAATACATTGTTAAGGTAAGGGGGCAATCTATGGCACCCGTTATTTTCCCGTAGAGCCTAGATTTTTTGTTTTGAATATAACGTATTACTAAGTTTATTGAAATAAGTACTGCACAATTAGCTCTAAAGGTCTCGAATATAATTTATGTGCCTATTTACTCATATATCGACTCTCCAGTCTCCCCCCCCCCCCCTTATTACTAAATAGACAAACAGTAGTGTGTCCAGAAAAATAACAGACATTTCCCCTTAAATTAACAGACATTTCCCCTTAAATTAACAGACATTTCCCCTTCAATTAACAGCCATTTCCCCTTAAATTAACAGACATTTCCCCTTAAATTAACAGACATTTCCCCTTAAATTAACAGCAATTTCCCCTTAAATTAACAGACATTTCCCCTTAAATTAACAGACATTTCCCCTTAAATTAAAAGACATTTCCACTTAAATTAACAGACATTTCCCCTTAAATTATCCTTTTCTTGGCGTTCATTTTCGAGACTACAAGGCACCGAGCAGTGGCCAAGCTGGCACCCCTTAAGGGCAGATCTCCACTTGAGGGATTTTTTTCTTGACCCCTTTCTCCCTCATGTTTAGCCCCATTGCTTTTGATATTATAAAACGTTTGCCCCATTAGTTTAGCGATTTTAAGAACTTTCACCCCATATTAAGACCTTTCGTGCAATTCAGGTGTCGATTTTATCCTGGCGAGCGATAGCGAGCCTGTAATTTAAGAGGCACCGGCCTTCGGCCGGGACATTTTTCTACCAAAAAAAATTACAAATTTATCTTGAAAGGGACTCAAGGGGGTGTTATTTTAAGCTTCGTGGAGGTCTAGGGAACAAACTAAATACCTTGATGGAGGTCTAGGGAACAAACTAAATACCTTGATGGAGGTCTAGGGAACAAACTAAATACCTTGATGGAGGTCTAGGGAACAAACTAAATACCTTGATGGAGGTCTAGGGAACAAACTAAATACCTTCCCTTAAGCTTGGCACGGGTTGTAAATACCTTCCCTTAAGCTTGGCAGGGGTTGTAAATACCTTCCCTTAAGCTTGGCACGGGTTGTAAATACCGTCCCTTAAGCTTGGCACGGGTTGTAAATACCTTCCCTTAAGCTTGGCACGGGTTGTAAATACCTTCCCTTAAGCTTGGCACGGGTTGTAAATACCTTCCCTTAAGCTTGGCACGGGTTGTAAATACCTTCCCTTAAGCTTGGCACGGGTTGTAAATACCTTCCCTTAAGCTTGGCACGGGTTGTAAATACCTTCCCTTAAGCTTGGCACGGGTTGTAAATATATCACCGCCAAACTAATGGTCAGTCGGCATAATAAGTTATTTCCCCCCAGGGGGTAAGGTGGAGGAAAAAAAGAATATGCCTCACGCATCCCACTGCGTTTCGTACAAGGCGACTAATAGGGGGGATGGCGATAGACTTTTGGACCAACAGCCATTACTATGCAATAAAGTCTTAATCTTAGCACTGTCTTGGTATGGTACTGCCGAGGCTGGTGGGGTGCGGATAGGTGCCACAGGGGACTGAGTCTTACCTGGGCGCTGTTTGGCACCACACCTGTGTCGGCAACAGTGTTTGCATGTTGGGGCAGGACTTTATTGTTCTATAGTTCAATTGCCTAATATACAGTAGTCTTGTTAAGTTGCTGTCTTTTTGTAACACTGTTAAGGCTGGTGTGGTTGCAGATACTACAGGTGCAAGTGCTGCAAGGGGACTCTGTTGAGTCTTGCTGAGGCACGGTTAGCACTATACCAACATCAGCCACAGTGATGGTTTGCTGGGGCAGTGCTGTGATGAGACTTTATTGTACTACAGTACACTCCAACTACTGAAAGGCAACCCCGTCTGAGCCGTTACAGTGCATGTAATGGAAAAATGGCGTTAAATCAGTGTATGTATGTATGTATGTCTCGGCACCAACTATGTATTAATCAAACTAATAACCTTTAAATTAAGTTATGGCCTAAACATGAGTGCACCCTGGTGTGAGGGGGTACGGTATATCCATTGCCGCTGTGATAATATGCATTATTCGCGCTGGACAAACAAGTGCTTCACCTGACTCTCTACCAGTAAGTGGATTAAAGAAAGGGTGGCAACGGGAGAACCACTTAAATTATGAGAGAGAGAGAGAGAGAGAGAGAGAGAGAGAGAGAGAGAGAGAGAGAGAGAGAGAGACAGAGAGAGAGAGAGAGAGAGAGAGAGAGAGAGAGAGAGAGAGAGAATGAGTGCAGTTGGGAGCACATGGCCACTTCACACGCTACCCTCTCTTTGTCCTCTCTCTCTCTCTCGCACACACACACACAGAAACACACACTCCATCGTTATCCTGTAGTAAATATGTATATATTAAGAAACTGTAGGCTACTATTTGGTTCCCGGACATCTCAACCAGTAGCTCTCAACCAAGACAAACCAAACCAGTGCCAAAATATAGTAGTAACGTAACCTAACCTAACCTAACCTAACTGTATTGGTTGATTTGGTACTGGTTGAGTTGTCCTGTCACCGTACTATTTGCATCCAGAAAAATACTTGTTGTCCCAAGAGGTATTTCATGTGCGCATCCACAATGTGGGATGGTAAATAAAGATTATATAGACAATTAAAGTCTTACTATCTTTAACTCTCTCTCACTCTCTCTCTCTCACACACTCGCACTCTCCTCATACACACACACTCACACTCTCCTCATACACACACACAATCTCTCTCACTCTCACTCTCACACACTCCTCATACACACACACTCACACTCTCCTCATACACACACACAATCTCTCTCACTCTCACACACTCCTCATACACACACACTCACACTCTCCTCATACACACACACAATCTCTCTCACTCACTCTCTCTCTCACACACACACACTCTCACCTCATACACACACACTCACACTCTCCTCATACACACAATCTCTCTCACTCTCTCTCTCTCTCTTCAAAGACTCAATCCACTGTAGGTACCGCCTAGTCTCCATTCCGCATGAAAATTTAAAGGGTTGGAAGAGTACTTGTGGTTCAGCGAAATATTGTGCTCGGTAATTGTAGAGCCCAGTGTATAGGGAAATAGAAATGTCGCGGTGTTGAGTCACCGGGGAGAGATTTAAAGAGAGTTCACAAGAGAGCTTTTCCCGCTGACTTTCGATTGGTATCTTTGTTTTGGGTGGTTTAGGACATTTCGGCGCCAGATATTTGGGCACTGGAAACTTCGACACTGAGTTATTGGCGTCAGAAACATAGGCACTTAAAACTTCGGTACTGAACCTTCGGCACCAGAAACTTGGGTAGTGGAACTTTGGCACTATAATTATCTTCGGCGTGAATTTCGGCGCCAGAAACTTGGGTACCGGAAACTTTGGCACTGAAAGTTCGGCACCAGAAACTTGGGCACTGGCAACTTCGGCACTGAAAACTTCGGCACTGAAAACTTCGGCACTGAATTTCGGCCCCATAAACGATTTTGGTTCCTTTTCGAGGCTAATACGTTATCGACAACTAAACCCTGTTCATTATAGGTAGGCCAAAAAACTTGACGACTAACTTCTATAACTCATAAACAACTATAGTACTCGAGATAATATTTCTACCATTTAGGGAGAGTCAGCCAGGGAATATGTGTGGAAAGTTTACAGCCCATTTGTTCTCACCGCTTTTGAGTTAGCCAGGGAATAGGTGTGGAAATATGCAGCCCATTTGTGCTAGCCCCTTTTTTAGTTACAGAGGTTAGAGGTCAGGATTTCTGGCCTACCTTTAATGAATGTACTATATGCTGCTGTTAGAGAGCTATAATTGACGGAAACCTTATACAAATCCGAATAAGCCGGGAAAAACGTCCTTGTAAGCCCCACTGCCATTTTGTTAACCCCTTCACCACCGGGGATGTCTTTTTCTCTTATGTCAGCTATATTTAGACGACTTTCTACAACTAAGGAATAACGTGTGTTAGTTAAAATACTGAATTGGGATACTTGGAAGCCTTTTTATTACTGCATACCCTTCCTAAGCTAAACAAAATCGTCTAATAATTACCAGAAAGTAATGAATAGACGACCTCGGTAATGACGGGTTAAAGGGAAGAATTGTATATATATACATTATACAGTATGTATTATTATTTTTCTCCCTAGACCTCCACCAAGCTATTAAAAAGATACCCCCCCCCCCCCCCAAGACCCCCTTCGATATAAAATAGTATTTTTTTAAAGAAACACGCCTCGAGCACAGGCCTGTATCTCCTAAATTGCAGGGTCGCTTTCGCTCGCCATGAAAAAATCAACACCTAAATGGCACTATATATATACTCCAATTAAATCTCCCCTGATTCAGCGTTTTGTTAAGGGAAGATGGGTTGTTTTTCTGAACCCCTTTCTCCCTCGTGTTTAGCTCCATTAGTTTTCAGATTTAAAGACGTTCGGCCTATTAGTTTGGCGATATTAACACCTTTCGCTCCATTTCGTTGTCAATTTTGTCGTGCCATTTAGGTGTATTTTTTCCTCCTGGCGAGCGATAGAGCCTGTAATTTTAAGAGAAACCGGACTTCGGCCGGGTGGGTCTAGGACTCTAGGTGGCGTTTCTCTAAGCTTGATGGAGGTCTAGCGAGGAAACTAAAAAATAAATGATTAGATAGACCAAAAAAAAAAAAAAAAAAAAACAGCCACTGCCCCCTTAAGCTGAACATGTTCAACGTTTCAACCCTCCCATCGTCCTGTTTCTTCCTCATCTTTGGAAGAATATTTATAACCCTTCTCTGAACTCATATTTATACCCCTTCTCTGAACTCATATTTATAACCCTTCTCTGAACTCATATTTATAACCCTTCTCTGAACTCATATTTATAATCCTTCTCTGAACTCATATTTATAATCCTTCTCTGAACTCATATTTATAACCCCTCTCTGAACTAATATTTATACCCCTTCTCTGAACTCATATTTATACCCCTTCTCTGAACTCATATTTATAATCCTTCTCTGAACTCATATTTATAACCCTTCTCTGAACTCATATGTATACCCCTTCTCTGAACTCATATTTATAACCCTTCTCTGAACTCATATTTATAACCCTTCTCTGAACTCATATTTATACCCCTTCTCTGAACTCATATTTATAACCCTTCTCTGAACTCATATTTATAACCCTTCTCTGAACTCATATTTATACCCCTTCTCTGAACTCATATTTATACCCCTTCTCTGAACTCATATTTATACCCCTTCTCTGAACTCATATTGTTTTCGACATGGTGACCCAAACTGTACACAATACTTTTTGTGAACAGTTAACCCCTTCTGTACCAGAGACGGCTCTTTAATTTTATCCTGGCTATTATTATACGACTTCATTCAGCTTAGGACGGAGTTGTAGCATTTAAGAGGCTACAGATTATCTACATTAACCATTTTAAGCACCACAGATCCTTCCTAAGCTGCACAAAATCGTCTAAATGAATGACGGCCTTGCATCATTAGTGCCACTAATTTCTTCTTATCTTCATAACAGAAAAATATGTGTAATGGTAGATGGCCTTTATTCTCAATTTCACTCAATAAATGCTGGTGTTCCCCAGGGATCAGCTTTGGCCCCAACTCTGTTCCTCATTCATATCAATGATCTCATATCTACCACTCATAAGCCAATACATTCCTACGCAGATGACTCAACACTCCACAGTTCCTTCACATTTACCAATTCTTTCACCCAACCCGATCTTATAAATTCAAAAATAAACACTGCAATTTCTCTGAACCAGGACCTTTTTAGAATTAATGGATGGGGACAAAAGAATCTAGTTTCCTTTAATGCACAGAAAACCAAGTACATTCAATTTTCTAACCGACAGAATCTCACTGACTCCCATATATTTTGTAATGATGTAAATATTCCCACTTCCCCTAGTATTGACATTCTCGGTGAAACATTAACTACTAACTTGAGCTGGACACATTATGTTAGAAGCATTGCTAAGAATGCCTCTAAAAAACTGGGACTCCTGTACAGAGTTCGAGAATTCTTCACTGACGAGCAGTTGGCCGTAATATATAAAAGTCATGTGCGTTCTCAGATGGATTAGTGTTCACCTCTGTGAAGTGGAAGTGGAGTGGTTGCATTGAGGCAGTTGGACAAAATTTAAAATAAAGCTATTAGATTAATCAATAACCCTGCAATCACACAGGACCTTCCTACATTATCCATACGAAGAAACGTTGCATCCCTTGCATTATTCTACAGATATTTTCACAGCAATTGTTCTGAGGAACTTGCTTCAATTGTGCCGCCTCTCCACATCTTTCCCCGTAGAACTAGGGCAGCTGAGAGCGCCCATGAATTTACACTTTCTCCTCCACAATGCAGAACTTCTGCTTCTCAAAATTAATTTATCCCTAGAACTACTACTCTTTGGAATTCACTTCCCTCGAGTTGCTTTCCACAAACTTACAATCTACAAAAGTTTAAATCCAGTTGTTACAAACATTTTATGAATGGAGGATGCCTTTAGGCACATGAACCTTTTTGTTTTATCTGTGTTTTTCCTTCCTCCGTTCATTGTCTCTTTAAAAAAAAAAAAAAAAAAAAATATATATATATATATATAGCTAGACTAAAATATAGAAGACGTCTCTGGCACAGAAGGGGTTAACGTGAAATTGACGGTCTAACAACTCTCTGACGGTGCAAAGGTTCAATCTGGCGTAACTTGCGAGTTTCGTTCTATAAGGAAGTTGGAGCTGTAGACATGGATATTTAACAGAATTACCAGCAAAATATACGGTTGTAGTACATTTATAAATACATAAAACATACCATTTATCCATCAGAAACCTACATTATTATTGCATTTGTTTTATATCGATGTCTACAGCTCCAACTTCCTTATAGCCTGAAACCTGCAAGTGGTCAATTGACTGTCTAACAACTCTCTGAAGGTACAGTTTGCTGCACATATTCTATTTCGTTGGGGTCGTGATTTGGCAGCCCTCCACCAACTTCCCCAACCCCCCTCCCTCACTCCACCTCCTGTTAGTAGGAGGTGGAGTGAGGGAGGAGGGTTGGGGAGGTGGATGCAGGGCTGCCAAATCACGCCCCCAACGGAATAGAATATGTGCGGCAAACTGTACAAAGGTTCAATCTGGTATAACTGTATGCTGTGTACTGTACTCTGCATACCTCGACGCAGATTACCAATTCTGTTTAAACTAAGGGGGGTATTTTTTTGTCCACTCCTTTTCTCTCTTTCTCTGGCTTGTATCCATTCGGCCCCATTCAGCCAACTGTTTTAAGACGTTTATCCCCATCCAGGTGTCGATTTCTTCTTGGCGAGCGATAGCGAGCCAGCATTGTATGGCGATATCTGGCTTCGCCGGAGACATTTTTCTATCGAAAAATGTACAAATTTAGTTTGCTGTCAAAACAATAATATATATGCTGGCTCGCTACCGCTCTCCAGGAAAATATTGACACCTGGATGGGGGCAAACTTCTTAAAACAGTAGGCTGAATGGGGCCGAATGGATACAAGCTCAAGAGAGAGGGAGAGAAACAAAAAAAAACAAAGCGAGGTGGGCTCCCTTAATACCAGCAAACAGAATTCTTACCTTGAGTTTCTTTGCAGTTAGTCTGTAATTGTATAAGCTTTATGTGGAATCGAAGCTGTGATGGCCAATTTTGTGTGCGATTATAATATTTATGATCGTTCTGTAGACTTGTTTCTTCTACAGTAATCTTCATATTAAATCAAGGGACTGGGGTTCTCGAAAAGGGGCTCCAGTCCTGACGCTATTAGTAACTTACAGCGTGCTGGCTTAATAATCCAGAAGGGTTGATAGTCTCTGAAAACCTATTTTAACTAACTAACTAACATTAACTAATTTACCCATTTAGTATGCCATTCCACACTAATTTACCCATTTAGTATGTCATTCCACACTAATTTACCCATTTAGTATGCCATTCCACACTAATTTACCCATTTAGTATGCCATTCCACACTAATTTACCCATTTAGTATGCCATTCCACACTAATTTACCCATTTAGTATGCCATTCCACACTAATTTACCCATTTAGTATGCCATTCCACACACTAATTTACCCATTTAGTATGCCATTCCACACTAATTTACCCATTTAGTATGCCATTCCACACTAATTTACCCATTTAGTATGCCATTCCACACTAATTTACCCATTTAGTATGCCATTCCACACTAATTTACCCATTTAGTATACCATTCCACACTAATTTACCCATTTAGTATGCCATTCCACACTAATTTACCCATTTAGTATGCCATTCCACACTGATTTTATTCTGGTTATAATAAGACGATTGCATACAGTTTAGGAATATATTTTCAGAGTTAATGGATTCATTGCAATACTTCCTACCTGAGCTGTGTAAAATCGCATAATGAGAACCCCCTTCTCCCTCATGTTTAGCCCGACTAGTTGTAAGACATTCGCCCCATTAGCTTGGCGATTATAAGACTGTTGCTATTTTTTTTGTCAATATCAAGACCTTTCGTGTAGGTGTCTAAAAAAAATCTGGCGAACGATAGCGAGCCTGTGATTTAGTAGGAACTGGGAAATTTTTCTGCCGAAAAATGTACAAATTTATCTCAAAGGGGGAGGTTGGGTGTATGTGTGTGTGTGTTTTTTTTTTTTTTTTTTTTTTTTTAGGGCTGATAGAGGCCTAGGGATTAAAATAAATATGTACTGTATATAATAATACTGAACAAAATATAAATAGAATAGCCCCCCCCCCCCCTTAAACAAACTGTCATATCAGCCTTGTCGATGAAAGTTGCGTGGAAAATTATTGCAGTGTCATACGAGCGCATTTGGAGCTATTTTGTAAAGGCCAATTGTGGTCTGGCAACTTCAAAATTTAATTTGTATCTGAATTCAGCCACCTAAAGTAACTTACCCTTAATCTAGTTTTAGGTACCAATGAAATAGAACTCCGAAATACCGCGAGAACAAAAAAATAGGTACCAATGAAACAGAACTCCGAAATACCGCGAGAACAAAAAAAAATAGGTACCAATGAAACAGAACTCCGAAATTCCGCGAGAAAAAAAAAATAGGTACCAATGAAACAGAACTCTGAAATACCGCGAGAACAAAAAAATCGCTCATCGAAAATTGCCGGAAAAATCGCTCGTCTGACGCCAGCTTTACGCAATATTACCGGGTTGTATTCCTGAAAGACAAGTTGATTATACTCGTCCCATATCGACCCAACACGGCGGAATGTTAAATGGTGTACAGTCATGGTCAAAAGTCGTGTTCTACCTACCTTATAAATTAACCCCTTCAGGCTATAAGGATGTTGGAGCCGTATAAACATCGATATAAAACTGAAATGCAATAATATTGTAGATTTCTGATTTATAGAAACTTCGTAAAATTTGGGTTTATGTATTCATCTATGTACTACGACCATATTTCAGCTGGTAAGTCTGCTAAATAGTGATGGAAAATACTCTTTAGAACAATATTTGTTTGGTTCCATGGCGGCGCTGCGAAGGGATTTTTTTTTTTTAAGAATACCAGTTTAACTCACCCTTGTGTTCTTAACCCCTTCAGCACGATGATGCCAATTTCCCTACACAGTAAAAAGAGGGTGTTTTTGCAAAAACAAAAATGCGTTTGGCACATTTTGGCATTGTTATATAAACGCATGTTTCCTTAAAAACAAAACAAAAACATTTGTTTAAGGGTTTGTTACACTTATAAAACGGATTTAGGCGTTTATAAATGAAACACGTGTTCTATTCTAAACACCTTATGTTTTCTTGTAAACACTTGTAGTCATTATAAAAGTAAAGATATTCATTAGTTATGTTGTTTTAAAATGGATAATAACATCCACATGAAATCATAGTTTTAATATAGGCCTATCCACGAATTTTGCATCTAATTATATTTTCTCGTTCACAATATGACAAAACAAGAAAGCGTTAACAAAAACACATGAAACTTCAGATTGTTTCATTTTTAAACACGTTTTAATATAAACATATAATTATGTATTAAATGCAACGCGCCAAAAACGTATAATGTTTCTCAAAACACCGTTTTTGTGTTTTTATATAAAAAAAAATTTGTTTTGTTTTACTGTGTATGATTCTGGATACAATTATACGACTTTATCCAGTCTACGAAGGACCTATGTTATTCAGAGGTTTTAGAGAGATTGTATTTACCCCTTTAAGTCCTGAAAGTAGATGATATGCTACTAAAGAAATTCGTATAATGGTAACCAGAATATGGTGAAATTTACGTCATCGTGCTAAAGGGCTTAAACTAGTCTTCCCTTTAGCAGCGACTGATATTCGTAACGCATAATGTGGGGATGAGTGTTGTTTAAATAGAGTACGTGGATTAGCATTTCTAGTTCTAAAGGTAACGTAATTTTCAAGTTATTTCGACCTGTAACTGCGCTGTGAAGAGAAAACACTATTTAAGGGGACAGTACCTGTTTTTTGGTCTATTAATTAATTTATTCATTATTTTTAAGTGTCGTAGACCTCTCTAAATGGCACGATAGGTCTTAAAATTAACAACGAAATGGAGCTGAATGTTTTAAAATCGCCAAACTAATGGGCCGAACGTTAACAAATTAAAAAACTAATGGGGCTAAACACGAGGGAGAAGGGGAGTCCAGAAAAGCGACCCATCTCCCCTTAAGAACAGGGTTTTGCTTTCCAATGCAGACCGCCCGCTACGGTTATGGCCCGCTGTTCATCGCGACTTTCTCGGGACGTGCATGAGGGCCGAGCCAACAGGGATAAAAAACGGACTCCATCATCGTAAAAGCCTAAATTCGTAATAAATAACGGACGTGACGGTTATAAATCTTCAGCGCCTTGTACGTTACACCGTTTTTTATCGCCATGGGTTTAAAAATACAAAAATGCACGCCCGAAAATGACCCGGTGATGGAAAACCAATTATATGAAAGAATAATTGGCTCCTCCCCCCAGCGCTAACAGGATTGGTGCCGGGCCGCCGGTTCTCGCGTCTGATTGGTGAAGGGGAGGGAGGGGGGCGGGCGCTGCTGTGTTGGATTGGGTTATGATTGTTAATTGAATTTGTATTGGTTTTCTTGCATTTTGTGTTGAAATTATATACTTTATTGAGCTGACTGTTGTAATTATATACAAGGTTGGTTTGATCATTATCAGATCCTTATGTACGCTGATTTTTGGATTCAGTTATGATTGTTAATTGGAGGTTTCTTATTTCTTGTTTTGTATAGATCGTGTACTACTGTGATTATAATATATTATGTTAATCAGTAGAGTGGGCGGGTGTTGGATAGTGTAGTGAGTTAGTTTTTATCGATTTATGCTTTCCTATATAAATGTTCGTGGTCGATGTATTGAAAAACATCAGTTCAACTTATTATCGGAACTAAAATACGTTGTAATGATAATCGTATCCTTTTGGGGACGTTGGTTGTTGAAGCAAGTAATAATTGTATATATATGTGTTTTTGTTTCTTTTTGCTATCATAGTTTAATTTCTGTATTTAATGTAATGGGTTATTACAATTAATATATAACGCTATAGTCCTATTGTATTAATCAGTATAGCCTTGTGGGACGGAGACAGTGGACATTGATTGTTGGATTGTGTTAACCCTTTCACGCACATATGACGCAGAGGTTGCCAGATTAGCAATAAGAAATAGAGTTCTCTCACTATTACAATTACCTCCCCAAAATTAGTTTTCTGCCCACAGCTAACTCAGACAACTGCAGAGGTTGAAGTAACTAAACTATAGGTTTCTAAATACCCCTGATGGTAACAAAGGCTTTAAAGTGTCCCCAGTAGGCTCAAAATCGCGTCATATGTCGGAGAGGGTTAAGATTTGTATATTTTATTTCATTGTTTAATATAAGTGAGTGCGGAGTTACATGGAGGGATAGACAGACAAATATGGAAGTAAGAAGGAGGTGTGGTGTGGAGGTAGATGTGCTGGAAAGTGTGAAAAGGAACACCTTGAGATGGGTCGGCCATATGGAACGTATGGGAAGCGAGAGAATGACTAAGAGGGTGTATGAGAGCGAGGTAGAAGGACAGAGAGGGAGAGGTAAACCGAAAGAGAGGTGGAAGGATGGAGTGAGGAAGTATATGGATGAAGGCGGTGCTGGTTGGGAGGAGGGGCGTCGAATGACTGGGGACAGAGGTGCATGGGGGCGGTTCGTTCGTGGCCACCCCTTTGGGGATCACGGCGTCAGGCAATAGATAGATAGATAGTATATTATTGCATTTAGATAAAACGCAAATATAAAAATCCTATAGATCCTTAGATTGCAAAGAGCGGTGAAGTGACGTTAAGAGGGAAGTGGCTATATTTTGGACTATTTATTTATATAGTCACATTTGTTTAGTTTCTTCGCTAGACCTCCATCAATCTTTTAAATATTAAACCCCTTAGACATTCCTTCAAGAGAAATTTTTAAATTTTTCGATAGAAAAATATCCTGGCCGAAGGCCGGTTCCCCTTAAAATTACAGGCTCGCTATCGTTCATCAGCAAAAAAACGAGGCCTTTCTACTTCATATTCTGGCTATCAGTAACCGACTTTACTCAGCTTCGGAAGAATCTGTGAGATAGAGGGTTACTGTAGATAGTTTATACCACTTTGATTTAAATATACCAGCCTTACGCGAAGAGAAATTCAGTCAGTCAGTAGCCAGCCCTTACTCCCACAAGGGGTAGGGAGGATCAGCAAGAGACACGAGAAAGGAAAAAAGGTGACGTATAACAGTTTGCCCACAAAAAGCAAGATCAGATCAGGTCAGATGAAGGTATTGAGGGATAAACCTTTACAACGGCACCTCGTAGCTACATTCTACTTTTTCCTATTTTTCTGAAGAGTGTAGAGGGGAGAAGGGGTGTTGGAGAGAGAGGAAGCTGTTGGAGTGACTTTGTTATGTGTGTTTTAGTTTGTATACGTCGTCAGGATGTCGAACATGTGAAACATGCTAGGACGTACTACCACACCCACTAAATGTCCGCCGTGGCAGGGATTCGATCCCGGGTCTTGCAGATTCACACATGAGCGTGCTCACCACTCGGCCGCTGCGGCTCTCACCACACAATCACTCAGACGCACCAATCATTCATCAGCCCCCAAAATCAATGGCTTCACCTCAGATGTTCAGTGCCGTGAATATTAGAATGGAGAAAATATACCCGCATAAGAACATAAGAACATAAGAAAATGGGAGTCTGCAGAAAGCCGATTGGCCTAAGCAATATATATATATATAATATATATATATATATATATATATATATATATATATATATATATATATATATATATATATATATATATATACTGTATATACAGTATATATATCGAATATAAATAAATATTAAGGAGGGTGCTGGCAACCCCATATAGAACGAAGATAAAGTTACTGGGTGCTAAATTTCGATAAAGGACTAAATCCAATTCAATTTCAGAACGATAACTATTTGATTCTGCTTATTTCGTTTATTAAGTTTTAGGGCCTCGAGTGAGTTTTATCATATGGACGTTAAAGTATTTTTCTTTCCTCCCACTTTCCCTCAATATCGGGTTTGCTATCTCTACTAGAATTAAGTCCTGATCACCTCGCTGGGATCGTAAAATCTGTGTGGTCAGTGTATCTATGTAATTCTCTCTCTCTCCCTCTCGACAATTCAGGGCACAGCTATTTTAGATAATGCCCAAACAATTCAACCAAACCATTTCAAACAGTGATCCTCAATCAATCAATGGGGCCATGTGCCGCGCAGCGGCACCACCCTGGGGTATCCCCCTGAGGGAGAATCCAGGCATCTGCCCGGCCCATATCCTATCCCAAGATTTGGTCGATTTGCCTCAGCCATGAGTTCCGTGGTCTTCCCCCAGGCCTCCTCCAATGAGGGTTGTCCTCTGTATAGACCACCTGGTGAGAGTGGTCCTCAACCAGTGATAACTCAATAGGTTAGGTTATTAGGTTAGTACTTTAAATTGTCACTGGTTGATTTGGCACTGGCTGAGATATAGTATATGTATTCTAGGAGACTAGGTGGGCCAGAAATCGTGACCCCCCTATCCTTTCTAACTCAAAGAGGGCTAGAGCAAATGGGCTATAATTTTCACATTAATCCCTGGCTGTCTCTTCCCAAATGGTAGAAATAATAGCGCGATTATTGAAGTTCTATTTGAGTTATGAGACGTTGGAGTCGAGGGTATAGCTACAATGGTGAACTGGTTGAGCTCCCCGGGAACCGATTTAAATTATATGTTTTATACATATCAACTACATAATTATATGAGCCCATGAACTCAGGAAGTTATATTTAATTAAAGTACTTTATGCATATGATAAATTTAATAAATTGTGAAATTATCTTTAAAACATTTATACTCATAAGCACGACACTTATAGCACATATGAATATAGCAAACATTTATAAAATTATATTAACATGCAAAAGTTGTATATAGAAAAAGACATGGCTAAAAGCCGACTAACCAACTAAATAAGCTTGTAGGTTTATCGGCGCGCTAGCTTGATGGCGGCGACGCAAGGTGGCAGCACTACACACAACATTCTCAAAGCCAGACTCCCACATCCTCCACTTTGATGCAATACATCGTATACAATACTTTCTTGACTATATAACGTATCTGGATCTATGATTAGTAAAGTTAAATCAAAGTTCCTTATAAATCAGAAGTTAAATGGTAAACTATGAACAGAGGAAAATAAATAATAGCGTGCGTAAGTGGCAGTACCGCTAACTAGAATAGGCGGAGTCACGGACAAGATGGCGGCACGCTAAACCTTTTTCTGGGAAACTCATAACGCTTAAAAATAATTAAATTAAATTAACGGGGAAGAATATTTATTGAAGGCAGGTGTATGGAAAACAAGTAAATGCTTTTGGTGTATTAAGGCCTATACCCGAATATACATAGCCTAGAAGGAAAAGATTCGATGGATAATGCAAGGAACTTTGAATTGAGCCGAGAACAAGGATTTAGTATAAGCTTGTCTTTCATGGCTGTTGAAATAGTATGTTGATATAATGATCGGCAGTTGTGAAATTGAAGAATAACATTTCCGATAATGGGCATGCCAATATTTTCGTGATTTTTGCAAACGTGCATTCTCGCCGAGATTGTTAGTACAACTCGATTACGGGCGAATAAATTTATGTTAATATTATATATTCATGAAGTTCTGAGCTTCAGATTTGATTATATAAGAAACGTATTGCCCTCTTGTGAGCTTGTTTGCATTACATACAATAGTTATCCATCCTTCTTGGTTGTCTGGAAGTCTGTTATAGCCGGTTAGATTCGTAGAACATCCGTGGGTGAGCGGTAAGTTCTGTCCGTCTGAATTGTTTCCAGACATCACTTATTAGGCCGACTGTACAGGCATGGTAACGGGGCTGTGCGTAACGGATAATGATTGAAAATAGACCGAGTTCACAGATGGGATACTGTGTTCGAGTCATGTTATAAGGGCTGCTTTAGCCCTTTGAGTACCAGCGACGTGTGTTATATTATATGCTAGCTATATTTAGACGATATTATGCAACTTGGGAAGGACCTGTGGTAGTTAAAAGCGTTAGTTGAGATGGTTTGAAGCCTTACTATTGCTATAGGTCCTTTCTAAGCTGAATATAATAGTTGCCAGAATATGAGGATAAGGACGGCCCTGGTACTCAACGGCTTAAGTGAGATAGAAGCTGGTTGAGCTCATTCAAAAACTAACATTTGCTCAACGACGCCATCCAAGACAACAGGTTGAAAGCGTGAGGAATTTCAACGACGGTGATGCGCTCTACCAAGATTTTTTTGGAGTGAACGCTATGGCCCACATCTAGCCACCAATTAAAGGAGCCCAGACGGTATTCTGCAGTATAATTTACTGGTTCGGCTCAATGGTTTAAGGAAGGAGTTTAGTTTGCTCTCTAAACCTCTATCAAACTTTAAAAAACACCCACAAGACCATCCTTCGATATAAATTTGTACATTTTTCGGTAGAAAAATTTCTCGGCTGAAGGCCGATTCCTCTTCAAATACAGGCTCGCTATCGCTCGCCAGGAAAAATATCGACACCTAAATGGCACGAAAGGTCTTAATATTGGCAAAGGAATGGGGCAAAAGGTCTGAAAATCGCCAAACTAATGAGGCGAAGGTCTTAAAATCTCATAACTAATAGGGCTAAACATGAGGGAGGAGGAGCACTTGAAAAACCAACTGCCACCAAATAAACACGTGACTGTTGTGAACTCGTCTGAACAGCGTATTTCGTGTTTTCGTCTCCAACCTAAGACACGTACTTGGATACTGAACGAATGGACAACCCTGTACGATTAACCCCATCTTAGTCAAGGCTTGTTTTTCTGGAATAGTCATGTTTCGACCCAGAAGTTAAAGCTGAATGATTGCGAAATAACCCGTATAAATGGCTTCAAACTAGATAAATTCAGCTATATAAGTTACATAGGTTAGCTTTGGTTTGGAAATATGGTTGTAGATATGAGGAATGTATCGTCTAGTACTGTATTCGGCTCAGAAACGGTGGAAAGTTTCAAACGTAATTTGGATAGTCATATGATTATTGTTGATGATGTATTTATGTTATACAAAACCACTGGGCCTTACTTAGGCTAGTGTGATAGTGATATGAATGACATTGCTTGGGTGTGAAAGGGATCTGCCTCATGTAGGCCAGTAAGCCCTCTGCAGCTGTCCATGTTTTTAAGTATGGCGACTGTAAAACGTTTCATCCCATTAGTTTGACAATTATAAGATGCTTTGCCTCATTCAGGTGTCCAATATTTCCGGGCCACCGATAGCAAGCCTGCTAAATAGTATATACTGTAGGTATGTATGTACTCAGGCCCATTCCCCATTTTGTTTTTGTTTTTTTCTGGGGGTGGCTGACTCGAGACAGAGCCCGAATAGGGACAACACAACACAACAGAAAACAATGAACACACAAATACAAAACAAAGCTGAAAGATGAATCAGACGTGATTACAGACACTACATCTGTCACTTTGCTCAAACAAAACATTAAACTAGACCCCCCCCCCCCCTTGTAACAAGAAGACAAATACACAAACAACAAATGTTATACAAAATCACAAACAATTTAGTGGACATAGACAAAAATACATATTTACACCCTACAAACATACGATTTACGAGACGCAGCCACAACTTAAAATCCCACACGTATCAGGCAAGCCCGGACATATTCAGACATAATTTTTTTCCCCGCAGCATCCAAGAGTGGAATCACCTCTTATATCACATAGTTAATAGCCCAACTCTTGATTCCTTTAGAAATAGGATCACTAATCATTATCTCCCTCATCCTAATCCTTCATCCGATCCTATCCCTTGTTCTTAATTCCCCTGCACAACACCCGCATATCATTCTGCCCGAGAGCAGCCCTCTGCGGGTCCCCCTCACAAGACAAGATGACAAGACAAGCCAAGCTCTACTAAGAATATAAAAACAATAAACTCTACGGGAATCACACACACGTAGCATTGTTATCTTTCTTAAACCAAAGCTTTCGCTAAAAACCTTTTCTGAAAAACCTGAGTACCCCATTTACGCCTCATCTCAACAGTCTCAAGGGTTTAAAGGCTACAAACGGACACATCTATTCTACAACTTTATGATAGAGAACAATTTGAATTGATGTTTATCACAATTAATGATCAAGTTTTCAAATAGGGATGAATACATTATAAGGTTAATCCTTTAAGATCAATGAAGATTCATATATCAACCTGCATACTGAAAAAATAATATATATATACATATACTGAATATATATATATATATATATATATATATATATATATATATATATATATATATATATATATATATATATATATATATATATATATATATATATATATATATATATAAAGAATAGATAGATACTTTGGGTTGTATGGTGGGATAGAAAATTTAAACTCTTAACTCGCATGACCCCATTTTTGTTTACGTAGTGGGAACCACAGAGGGCAGCTCTCGGACGGCATAATGTGCTGGGGTTGCGCATGGGGACTAGAGATTGGGGACAAGATCAGGAGAAGGATCAGGATTAGGGATGTAATAACTGGTGATCGTAGTTATAAAAGTATCAAGAGTGTATCATTAATATCATTAATATAAAGTATCATTAACTATATGATATGGGAGGTGATTCCACCCTTGGATGCTGCGGGGGAAAAATATTGTCTACATATGCGAGTGCTTGCCTGATACGTGTGGTATTTTAGATTGTGGCTGCGTCTCGTTAATCGTATACTTGTAGGGTGCAATTATATATCTTTTGATATGTCTACTAAGTTTTTAGTGATTTATAAATAACATCTGTTGGCTGTATATTTGTCTTCTAGTTGCAAGGGGCATAATTGTCTTGTTTGAGCAAAGTGACCGATGTAGTGTGCCTGATCCATCTTGCAGCTTTGTTTTGTATAGCCTCTAGTTCATATATGTTATTGCGAGTGTATGAATCCCAGACGGTGTTGCTATCCTTAGACGATTGTATGTAGAATTCAACAGGAAACAAACTATCATAATACCCCATTAGATTCCCACTCCTCAGGTTCTTAGTAAGCTGTCTAAAATCGTCTAATTTCTAGATTAAATAAAGTGAAAAAGCCTCCTCGTACACGGAAAGGATTAACCCCTTCAACACGATGACGTAATTTCCATCATATTTTAGTTACCATTAGACTATTTTATAGTTTATAATCTACCTCCAAGACTCAATTAAGGGGTAAAAACAAATTAAGGGGTAAAAACAATCTCAATAAACCCTCCGAATAGCATAGGTTCTTCTTAAGCTGCATAAAATCGTCTAACTTTATCCAAAATATAAGATAAAAAGACGTCCTCGTATACGGCAAGGATTAAGGGGAGGTTGTTGTATTAGAGTGGCCATCTTTTTCTTTAAACGCCATTTTGGTGCCTCAATTAAGGGGGAGGTAGTCGCATTTTCTGGACCCCCTTCTCACTCATGTTTAACATAGCCTATTAGTTTTGAGATTTTAAAACGTTCGTTTCGTTAGTTCGACGATTTTGAGACCTTTCGACTAATTTCTTTGTCAATATTTAGACTTTTCGTGCCATTTAGGTATCGACTCTTTCCTGGCGAGAGATAGCGAGCCTGTAAACTTTTTACTACCGAAAAATGTACACATTTATCTTGAAAGGGGGTCAAGGGGGTTTTATTTTTAAGTTTGATGGAGGTCTATAGCGAGGAAACTCAAAAATATATTACTATAGAAATACCTAGACCTAAATCCAAAGGCCAAACTATATTTTCCTGTATATGTATTCCCGAATGGTGTTTATATGTACGAAGATATTTGAGGGTAAACAAAGGAAAATAGGGCTCGTGGCACCAAGATGGCGGAGGTTGTCCGATCTCTGTTACTATAGGGTATCTAAAAGGATGCAATAAGAATCCTAATGCTTTATTATGTTTTTTCCACCAACCAACTTCACCTCTAAACTCAATTAATGAAATCAACAAATACATGTGGCACTCCAAGGATTCGAACCTAGGAACTCCAAGGACTCGAACCTAGGATACTCACATCGAAATTCCGCACACTTATGCATTACGCTATCATCATTTCCCACAAAACCCTCGATCATGCTACCCACAGCCCACTGAAGAGAAGGGGAATATGAATGAGAGACTAGTTCATCCATTATAAGCAGACCAAAAATGTTGACCAATAACCTCTGTAACTCGTAAAGAGCTAGAGCAAATGGACTACAAATCTCCACACCTATTCCCTGGCTGACCCTTCCTAAATGGTAGAAATATTAGCTCGATTACTCTAGTCGTTTATGAGTTATAGAGGTTATGGGGCAAGATTTTTGGCCTACCTTTAACGAATGAACTTTAGTAAATGAGAACAGTAATTGCTAGACAAATTAGGATAAACGTATATACAAAGCAGGGACGAGGGACACTATATAGCATGAGTAGAGAGGGAAAGTGGAAAGAAAAGTGCACAGATAATAAATATATAGACAGAAAATGGATGGGTTGGAGCATGAAGATATACCATCATGTCCCAGCTGTCATTACGTTTGGCTTGCTCTGTGCAGTAATAATGTCTGTTGGATGTTGAATAGGGCGGGTAAGTGTAGGAATATGGTTGTATAGCTCACTCAAAATGAAGGAATCGTTTGTAAATATTGCTGATACACATTATTGATCAAAACAAACTTGGTGCCGAGATATCACTTATTAACGCGACTGTACAACAAATAGCAAGCGACAACTAATGTAGGGGAAATAGTTGTGTCCCATTACGCTATGATACTATTCTGATACAAAATAAATAACATAAAATAAAATAAATTCATATGTTTCACCAATCCACCAATAAACTTACAAATAAACCTAACTAATGAAATCAATGAAACTAATAAATACATGAGGTACTCCATGAATTCGAACCTTGGATACTCACACCGAAATTCCGTGCACTAACAATTACGCTAGGCTATCAAGACAGTAATAAAACAAAGAAAATAATAATGAAATAATAAAATGATCCCCATAATAAATGTTGCCCGAGAACATCAGTGTATGGATCCATCAATAAAACATCAGTAAACTGTAAGAAGGGGATAGTAAACAAATAGAGGTATAAAATGCAGAGACAAATTAACGATAAACAGCATAGAACATGAAACGAATAGAGCACTACTTGACATAAAGGCACGAAAGGCACTGAAAAGTAATCAATTGTTACAGAAACAAATTAAAACTTACTAATAATCTGAAACAAATGGGCAAACGCATGAAAGCTTAAGCAAAAGGTAAATCAGAGTAGATAATCGGGAATCAGTGCAATGGTAGGAAATACACATTAGTAGGGCCACGGTAATAATGGAAAGGAGTTGTAAATGAAAGATGATGGACGAATAAAGGAGAAAACTAAAGATTAATACACAACATATTACGCAGCCAAAGAGTAGCCCTCTGCGGGTCCCAATAATATTCTCAATAAAATAAAATATGGCCGTTGCCTTAAGGTTTTATAGTTAGTGCTTAAAATTTCATTTTCTTTGCATCTAAAAATTCAACGAAGAAAATGGGAAATTTAATGGGTAACACCACTATCTTTACCAAACGAAAATGCCACAATCATAACCCACTCACTCACACACATACACGCGCACGCACACACACACATTAATACCCAACCCTTTAGCAACAACGTGCCCCAGAAAATTTAAGCTTGTATTGAAAGGTAAATCTTAATAAATAAAGGTCAATGTTTGTCAGTTACCCGACCTTTGTTACTAAACTCCTCCCACAGTTTTGGTGCCAGGTGGGAGTGTGGGGCACCGTTGGAAAGCCCAGGCTTTGGAGATGGTTTTAGGCGAGTTTAGTGGAAATCAGAGACACTTTTGTTTAATAAAATTTTCGGCAGAACTTATGTAGTATACGGGAGCGAAAAAAATGCGAAAAAATTGCCGTTTGGGGCAGAAGGAGGCCTCCTATCGAAAAGGTGTATGGAACGAAAGTTGTTCGCAGCCCCCCAAAATGGGGGTACGGATGAGGTCAGATCCTAAATCGGAGGTCATTTAGCGGCCGAAATCGAGGTCGCCGTTTAATGAGGCACAGGGAGGTCGAGGCCGGTGATTATGGTAGTAGTAGTATTGTGATGATTGTGGTAGTAGTGATTGATGATGGTGATTATGGTAGTAGTAGTGGTGGTAGTAGTGATGGTGATTATGGTGATTACCTGGGCAACGCCGGGTACCCCTGCTAGTAAATAATACAACACACATGCATGCATTTATCCACTTGCAAATTTCAGGCTATAAGGAAGTTGGAGTCGTAAGCATTCAAACGTAGCAAATTACTACAATATTATAAAGTATGTTTAATTGGGTTTTACGTATTTATAAATGTACAGTATTACAACCGTCTTTTAGCGGGTAATTGTGCTTATTAATAACGTCTACAGCTCCAACTTCCTTATAGAACGAAACTCACAAGTGGTAAATTATACGGACACACAAACACGCTTTACGCTTACAAAAGAGTGTAAACGTGTGGACTATAAGGGAGCCCACCTCGCTTTTGTTTTCTCTTTCGCTCCCTCTTTCTTTGGTTTGTATCCATGCGGCCCCATTTAGCCTACTGTTTTAAGACGTTTACCCCCATCAAGGTGTCAATATTTTCCTGGGGAGCGATAGCGAGCCAGCATATATATATTTTTGCTTTGACAGCAAGCTAAATTTGCACATTTTTCGATAGAAAAATTTCTCCGGCGAAGCCGGATTTCTCCATACAATGCTGGCTCACTATCGCTCGCCAGGAAGAAATCGACACCTGAATGGGGATAAACATCTTAAAACAGTTAGCTGAATGGGGCCGAATGGATACAAGCCAGGGAATGAGAGAAAAGGAGAGAAAGATATATATAAAAAAAAAAAAAAACGGTGACCCCCTTAATCAATACTGTACAAACCCGTTCAGCAAAAACGTTGTGTTTTATTATCGTGAGTAAAGGTCATAACTTTGAATATCGCACTCACAATACATATACATATATTTTATACTCCCAGCCCTCTCTCTCTCTCTCTCTCGTCCATAATAAAATATAGACAGCTGATTGGGGTTAACCGTCTTATTAGCCCCTTCTGTACCGCAACGTATTGTGATTTTATTTTGGCTGCATTTGGACGGTTTTGTGCAGCTTGGGGGGGATCTGTGGTAGTGCAAAGGGTTAAGTGAGTTGGTTCGAAGCCTATTGATTGCTTTAGACCCTTTTGGGGGCTGAATAAAGTATTTTAATGGTGGCCGAACTGGGGTTGAATGGGCGTTGCCGGTGCAGAAAGGGTTACAGCATGAGAAAGCATCTTTAGCCCCATTAGTTTTGAAATTGTAAGACGTTAACCCCGTTAGTTTGGCGATTATTAGACCTTTCGCCCCATTTTGTTTGCCAATATAAAAATGTCCATGCCAAAGGCCGGTTCCACCTAAATTACAGGGGAAATAGTCAACAAACAAAGGGATCGAAAGGTTTAAATATTGACGAAGAAATGGGGCGATCGTCTTCAAATCTCAAAACTAATAAGGGTAAACATGAGGGACAAGGAGGTCCAGAAACAAAAATCCCCTTAACAATCCCACCAAACTTGCCTCAAGTGCCTAGTGGTTCGTTTCCAACTGTCACAAACACAACGACCACCACGAAAAAAACGAAACAAGAACAGCAACAATGACGAGGATAAAATAACAATGACAATACAACGACAATGAAACAAATACAACAACAATGAAATAACGACAGAAACAACGACGATCTATAAACAATGACACTACAACAGCAATGAAACAAATACCGTACAAGAACAATGAAATATCGACCGAAACAACGACGACTTTAAATAAATGGCAATGAAACAAATACAACAACAATGAAATAACGACAGCAACAACGACGACTTTAAATATGCAACGACAATGGAACAAATACAAGAACAATGAAATATCGACCGAAACAACGACAATACGACAATGAAACAAATACAACAACAATTAAATAACGACGCAACTACACCACCAAAGAACAACAACAACAACGATATAAACACCATATGAGGAGGAGCACTTAATTGACAACATTTCGCATATAACTTCATCAGGCCCCTGACCTCAAGCATCTTTGGCTATAGCCTGTTCCAAATAAGTAGGGGGGGGGGGGCTTTGCCCCCTCACCCCCTATGACTTATTGAAATCATTATCTATGTTGCCAGCAGGAGGTAAATATCGAGTATACTCCATAATGCAGACGTTTGTAAACAATGAGGACGTCCGAGAAAGCTCTGAGAGTAATGGGACTGCGTTTTTCCAATAATGTCGAGTTTCCTAAACGTGATCAAAAATATTCTCCCACAGTGGATTATTATACATGAGTACACTCGACCAAAAAACAATCTTTACACTAACGCTCTCTATGATAATACCTCACAGACGTATTTTTCACCAGATTCATTCCGTTCACACTAGATTATTTACAGCTCACCAGTGTAAAGATTGTTTCTTGGTCGAGTATACAGTATAAGGATTTCATAGACCTGCATAGTCCCTAATAAAATATATATAATAAGGCGGCGAGCGTTTTCCAAATAAGTATCAGGTGTTGGATCGTCGCTATTAAAATGTAAAACTTGCAAACTAAACAAACCAAAATTGGGACAAGGACAATATAAAGTCAAATTAAATTATCAAAATCGCTATGTGGAAACAACGCTTACTAAAATGAAAATTATTAAATAAAAGAACACAATCCACCACATAGGGTGTACATCACTACATGAGCAAGTTAATCTGTTTCCCAAGCAAACCAATCGCACATATAACAACGCACTATCGTCACGTTAAAGGAAGTAGTCAAGTTTGGGAAGTCCGGGACGTTCTGGCAAATTTTACTAAACTCTGCATGAATAAAGAAACTACATGTTAAATGTCAAAATATTATTTAAAATCAAATTTGCAACATGACAAGACATTAACAATAGTAAAAAATACAAATATTGATAAGATATCTATACTATTACAAAATAATATATAAAATACAGTACAGCACTCACTAACGATAGTGCTATCGGGTAGGTACCTGTAAGCATAGCATGCCTCAAGTGACCCCTATCAATAACTACCCTACAAATAACCTACATTTATAGCACAAATAAACTAAGGAAATCGCAAAAGTAAGCAATTGATACTATCGACAATGAATACATATAATATAAAGAGAAATAATTGCAAAATATGAAGTAACAACAGATTTAAACAAAGAGTACTCTTTTAACAAGAACAATAAATTTAAAAAATCATCAATATTAATAATAATAATAATAATAATAGAAAAAGAAAAAGAAAAAGATAAACAATAAATACAGACAAAAAGTAAGCAGAGGTTATACAAGAAACTTCAAGTTAAAAATGCTTGATTAAAATTATTGATGTCAAATTTTAGAATACAGTCACAATAATTGACCCTAAAAAGATTAAATTTATGGAACAATTTACTTGCCTCAAAACCTCTGTCCATTTAATGATATGGATAGTCTTGGACAGCATAAACACTTAAATTACCCCGATTATATACTGCAGATAATGTGTGTATTATATTTTAAATGTTTATATAGGTTTCATAAACTACCAATGTATCTAAAGTAACAGTGTGTGTGTGTGTGTGTGTGTGTGTTTTTAGATGTTTTTTTAGTTATGTATTCCAATTTTACCTTTTAGTACAAACCCCAACACTTTGGGAAACATTGTTGCAGACGAGGTGTGTATTTGTGGGTACAAGTGTTAGTCCGCATGATGGTGTTTAACTTGTGTCTGCATTTGTTGTGCGGGTTTGTGTTTTGGGTGTTTTGATTTTTGTAGTTGTGTAATTATTAACCCTTTCAAGATCCGATACGCGTTTCTTTTATGTTCTCTGGTAATTATTAGACGATTTTATTCAGATTAGGAAAGGTATATGGAAGTCAGAGGGTTGATTGAGATAGTCTTTACCCTTCTAATACACACAGATCCTTCCTAAGCTGCATAAAATCATCTAATGATACCCAAAAGAAACTGCTAAAACGCGCCAGAGCTTCAAGGGGTTAATGGTAAGAACATTAAGAACCAAACCAATAATGTGAAAAATATAACGAACATGACAGAACTAAGAAATAAAATGTTAAGCATGGTTCATGTTTTAACCCTTAAAGAGCGAGCCGGGCGCCAATTTGCAGCAAGTTAGGAGCATTATTAAGGCTTTTAAAGGGTTAAAATCGAGTGCAAATGGCTGGGAGCGCAGCAGGCCACATGTCCGACTCCCAGGGCCTACTGCCGCCCACTGACTCACCCTCCCTGCGTTCTCGAGAGGCCGGCAGTGTAGCCAGTAGTGAGCGTAGCTGGAAAAAATATGCCGCTATACGCTAAACTCCCATGTTGGTGGTACCACTGCCTGAGAACGACAAGTGCTACGTAGCTCGTTCTGGTCTCATTTTGAAGATTTTAGCGCCTAGTTTTTTTGCTGAATAAATTTCTTTTCATGCAGATACTTGATTTATCATTCAGGAGGGCCTGAATATGCCCAAAATAGCACAAAAAAAAAAAACACTAGACGAGGGTTAAAATGGACAAATGCTGAGCAAAATATAAACAGAAACTTATAAAATTGATATCGAGGATTTAAAGTGTTTTACGTTACTCTCTACGGGCTCCTCCCGAAAAAAAATCGATAACTCTGAATTCAACAGTTTTCTTTGGTGCAAGGTGAAACGTCCTCTATAATATAATATTAAGGTAGACTATTAAATATATTCGAAATTTCTAGACTGACATGAGAAAGTACTTTTTCTCACAAGGAGTGGTCAATGAGTGGAAAAACCTACTGGAGGAGGCAGTTTTGGCTACAACAACAACTGGTTATGAGAATGAAATTGGAAAATTGTTTAGGCACATATTATGGGGGTAGCCTAATACAAGAGCCAGCCAAGGCTTCCTGCCCCAGTCATAAGAACATAAGAAAACAGGAGTCTGCAGAAAGCCGATTGGCCCACACAAGGCAGATCCCTCTCACACCCAACCCCAATTACAAGGACTAATTATAGGCCCTCAGTCGTCTGTCTGTGGTGTGATTGCATCCCCCAGGCGGGGATGCTAATATTTTTAACATCGTTCTTAACAACAATAACCACCAAATTAAAATAATGAAAGCATGTGATTCTCCCAGGATTCGAACCTAGGACATCTCATACAGAACTTACACGCTCTAACCATTACACCATCAAGACAATAACATGATAAGTAACATTTAGTACTTACAAGCATTATGAGTAAAGTGTCAACTGCTCCTGGTTGCTGAGCTGGCAAAGTTTTGGTAGGCAGAAGGGGAACTGCTTGTTGAGAGGGATCTGCCTTGTGTGGGCCAATCGGTTTTCTGCATTTTCGTACGTTCTTATATAGAGTTGAGGTTGTTCGCCGACACCCTGTAATTATTTATACTTAAATTACTTACACAGTATGTATCACCGTAAGTACATTGTTTAAGGGAGCCCACCTCGCCTTTTTTATCTTTCTCTCCTTCTCTCTTTGGCTTGTATCCATTCGGCCCCATTCAGCCTACTGTTTTAAGACGTTTACCCCCATCCAGGTGTCAATATTGTCCTGGCGAGCAGTAGAGAGCCAGCATATATATTTTTTGTTTTGACAGCAAGCTAAATTTGTAAATTTTTCGATAGAAACATTTCTCCGGCGAAGCCGGATTTCTCCATACAAATCGACACCTGGATGGGGATAAACATTTGGCTGAATGGAGTCGAATGGATACAAGCCAGGGAAAGAGAGAAAAGGAGAGAAAGATAAAACAAAAACAGGTGACCCCCCTTACATTTCAATATGAAGTCAATATTTATATTATTATGGGTTCCATGTCATCTCAACCAGTGCCAAATTAACCCAGACCAACCAAACCAGTGCCAAAATATAGTACTAACCTAGCCTAACCGTATTGGTTGATTTGGAACTGATTGAGAGCTACTGGTTGAAATGGTCTACTGGTTGAGTTGACCGGTCACCATTATTATGGCTTACATGAGACGATATTTTACAGCTTAGGACTCGGACTCTCGGAATAAAATGAAATAATTTATCATTAATTTGTTTGGCTCGAACGTCCCTTGATTTTGGCCCTGTCACTCTTTCAACTATGGGGGTGGGGGAGGCACTCGCTACAGGCGGTTCTGCCTATTGTCTTCCTCACTCACATAGAAAAAATAATAATAATCCCTTGACTGTAGCCTACTTCGTAACCTACATATAATGGCCTAATATATTGTCTGTTTAAAGTGAACACGCGTTAACAACTGTAGTCGCGGTCACAGGCTCTGATACATATTGATTCCTCGAAATATATATCAAATAGGCCTCGAGGTGGAAGTCAAAATCACTTCTGTACCGGCGCCTTCTTTTTAATTGTATTGTAGCTATATTCAGACGATTGTGTGCAGCTTAAGAAGGATTTTGTTATAACTTGCAAATCTGATACGAACCTAACTTAACGTAGGGAACAATGTATGGAATCAGCTCAACTATGTTTCCCAAGTACACTACAACCCCCTGGATCCATTAGTAGCTGCAAAATTGAAATTGGGCCATTATTGTGGAAAATGGTTTTCTAGCCACCCCTGAACAGGTGGATTCATCCACTTTTTCAAATTTGAAAGGCTCCCGTACCCTAAGATATGGGCCCAACATAATTTTATCTTATATCAATGGACTCCCCGTGGCCTAAGGATTCCAAATATACTCATAGTTTAATTGAATGCATTGTCAATTTGGCACAACCAAAAGTATTTTATCAAATTTACCTGGCCTATATAGCCTTGTTAAACTTTGCCAACTACTTGGGTCACTTTGGATTGTAATATTGTTACGAGTAAATTTATATTTTCCCAGCGCTGCGATTCCAACAGTGTACAGTATGGCATTCTTATTTTTTGGACAATTTGTTTTGCCTTTGGCAGCTGTTCATAGATTTTGCATTAACTTGCAAATCTGCTATAAACCTAACCTAACCTAGGAAACAATGTAAGGAATCAGCGGCAACTCCAGGTCGTGCAGGGTCACTATCGCTCACCCCCCAAAAAATCAACTTATATTCGCCAAACAAATGAGGTGAATCGTCTTAAAATCGCCTTGCGAGAAATATGGCTAATGGTGGCATTTGTAGGGGCATACTACTTTACTTTTTGGTGCAACTGTACCGCGTCTACTATTCAAATACAAGCACACCAGTACTCGTTCTATCCTCTATCCGCCTTCACCCCCCCCCCCCCCCCTCCCTTTTCTCTCTCTCTCTCTCATTGCGATCGTTTACATGCAAACATCAGCACCAACACCATGTATTCAACTTCCTCTCTAGCCTATGACTCACACTATTCATATCTTTCTCTCTCTCTCTCATATATATATATATAGTCTGTTTCCAGCTGGCGGTAAATTGCCATGCCCTCATCTTGTTTACTCAGCTATTACGAATATTTTGTAGCGAGGTAGGTTGTTGCGGAATTTTGGTGTAAGTATCCTAGGTTCGAGTCCTTGGAGTACCACATGTATTCATTACGTACATTGATTTCATTAGTTAGGTTTATTTGTAAATTAATTGGTGGATTGGTGAAAACTAATATGAAATTCATATGGTGCAGCGACATAATAATTTCATATTTTCACATTCGGTATCTGAAAAACAGTTGCCAAGGGATTCAATTTATCGTCCGAGATATAAATTACCAGAGTTGGCGGGAAGCAAGGTTTGTATATAGATATTGGCGGTAATGACACAAGACAAACAAAGACAGGCGGCGCGGGAGGGAGTCCCAGAGACCAAGTCGACCAGTAGGCTACAAATGTATGAGGCTGCGTCCGAAACCCGTTGTGTTTGGGAGTTTATGGTCAGCTACGGTTTCACACTTTAAGGCTGTACGAAACTGTTCACATATATACAATTATAAATAATAATAATAATGAAATATATGTTGAATTGGGTGTATGTTTATAAATGCACTACAATCGCATTATAGCTGGCAATTCTGCTAAATATCGATGCCTACAGTTCCAACATCCTTATTGCCTGAAAGACGTCAGTCGTCAATTAACTAAACTGTGTTGGTGGTGTAATGGTTTAAAACTTTAGATAGATACTTATGTTCTGGGTGTGGTGTCCCGGGAGGACCATATGCGTTCATTAATTTATTCAAGTGCATTGGGGTTTGTAATGGAGGATTAATGTTAAGAACGGGGTGTTCCTGAATTTCTAACTATTAACACCTTCAGTACCGGTGCCGTTCTTTTAACTTAGTTCTGGCTACTATTAGACAAACTATATTCAGCTTAGGAAGAACGTCTACAAATTAAATGGTTACAGACTATCTCGATTAACTGTTTTTAGTAGTTTTTTATTTTTACGATCAGATTCTTCGAAAATTGCACAACATCGCCTAATACAGATAGAATAGAATACAAATGACGTTGCCGGTTTTTGCCCACTTGCGAGTTTTGGTCTATAAGGAAGTTGGAGTTGTAGCCATCCATATTTAGCAGAATTATCAGTTACAATACTGTCATAATACATATATAAATACATAAACCCAAATTGATCATACTTTGTATCCATCAGAATCCCACATTATTATTGCATTTATCTTTGATAAAGATGTTCACGGCTCCAACTTCCTTATAGCCTGAAACTCGCAAGTGGTCATCACGCCGGAAATACGCCGTCTAGTGTGACTATTTACACTTGCTGAGGAAACTTATAATTAGCCACGCAAGAAGGGGGGGGATGGGTAACCTAAAATGTATTATGGGTAGGTCAGGCACAAGGGGGATGGTGAGGGCTTTTTACCTTCACCATCTCCCTGGATAGGCCTATACAGTCTCTCTCATTCACACTCAAAGTAAAGTCGGTTACACTTAAAAATATATTTTTAATATGTGTATTTATTTATTTTCGTCACCCCTTGTTTCCACTTCGGGCATGGATAAGGTCACACTTTCGGGTTTCGGCCATCTACGGAATTAAATAAAATGCTAAAATCACCACCACCATGAAATATTCACAATTCTTCGTCGTATTGAATCTATTTGGTTGTACTGAAGCTAAAAAAACGGACTAATTGTTGCGCATGTACAGGAGCGGCAGTATTCACTTGCTTGTTCGTCAAGGGGAATCCACGCAATGCGAGCTAAGCTCATTATTATCGCGCCTCCTTAACTGGGAATATATTGCGTGAAATGCATGTTAAGTGTTTATGTATCGTTGGAATGGCTGTGGATGTGTGTGTAGTCTGTATTTTAGCCAATTGGTGACATCTGGAAACGAAGTGTGTGCGTTTGTGTGTGTGTAAGGAAGCGAGAATGATTGAGAGTGAGTGAGTGTGTCTGTATAGTGTAGTGGAATAAATCACGATATATGGCAGGTGGAGGCCCCATTTCCGTCCACCCTCTTCCACAACACCCGTGGGATAATTACGCCCACTTGTGTATGTGAAAGATGCGAGAGTGTGGCTGTATGTGAAAAAGTGTGTGTGTACAGTAGATGTGAGAGAAATGGCCGTGGCGGAGGGCCGAATTGGGGAACATCTAGGTTGAATGTAGGGAGGTCCCGGTACAGTAAGATAAAGTATAAGTGAACTAGAATAAGATAGATTGTACACCACTTTGTAATTGTCACTTTAATAAAAAAAAAAAAAAAAAAAAGTGAGTGTGTGTGGCTGTAGGAAGTGATCGGCCATCTATATAACATTAGGACGCCATTTTGGTGCCCTTATTATGAAACAGCAGGGTTATTTATTTTTGATCATGTATAATTTAGAACCAATGACCAAACAGTATATCCTGTACCCGGTACCAATATTACCAATTTGATATAGCCTATATATATATATATATACACACAGTATATATATATATATATATATAATTTATAGTGTATATATAATACGTGTAGGCCTGTGTCAAAATAAACGAAAACTTTTCCCTGTAGTGGGTAGAGAGCAATATTTATATCTTCACAGCATAGATGAGAGAGAGCATAGATGAGAGAGAGAGAGAGGGAGAGGGAGGGGGGGTACCCACGGTATAGTAACAATAGTGTTCTCTCTGGCCGTCAGAGGGCACCACCGTCCGTTCTTCTCCCATCTCCCCCCCCCCCCCCCCCACACACACACACACACACACACAGAGTCCCAGCCACCATTTCGCTTCGTAAAAATCTATGTTCCCTCTAGCTGGCCATATACTTATACAAAGCATCTCTCCACATACCCTAGGCCTTCATACACCGTCACACGCCATCACTGGGTGAAAGTTGATGAGTGCCAGAAGCAAACTACGTGAATTTAAAGGAAGTTGAGTAACGGATAAACGAGAATCCGTTTAGGCCTAGCTTTTCTCCAGACCAACGAATCGAAAATCACCAACATCTTCGAAATATCTCTTCATATAAACTACACATATATCAAATAACAATGCTAACATGTAGATTGGGTCCTACTACAATAACATTATCGATATCAATCGACGTTACTCTACATATTAGGCAATTAGGTTGACAAAAATATAATCGCATTTCCGCGGTAAAATTTGAAGCGACGTCGGCTATATACTACCTCATAGCCGTATATATATTCTTCAAATGCAACAAATAACAACTTTAGCAAATAGACTAGGGTCCTGTCACACTATGTATGTCTATGTTTATCCATGTCACTTTACATTTTCGGTGGAAAACTCAATAGGCTATACCTATCCTGTTAGACCATATTTAGGCTAGGGAGACGGTACACAGGAGTCATTGAGTGACGTCACAGAGGCCCAACAAGTGACTGTCGTGGTTCCAATACTACCGCCATGCGCCTACCTCCTTATGTTACTAGGCTATACCGTGGGGGTACCCGTGATCGCTGTACAGGACAGATGTGGCAACATGTGGTATTGAATTGGCTTGGTATTGAGCTGGTATGGTGATAAAACCGACTGGTGGAGAAAAGGTCTGGTCATGAGATAGCATGGTGTTGAGGTGACTAGTCTTGTTTGTGTGTTGAGATGTCTAGCATCCCCCTATCTCATACCCCCCCCCCCCCCCCCCTACCTACCTCACTGGACCAGGAGTAAAAACTGGCTCTCAAGACGTATTGATAAGTGTTTGTGTGTAACTGCCACAACCACAACCAGGCGCCATACCCACACCACACACCATAAAAATAAAGTCTATTAGCCAGAATAAACGGTCAAAACTCTCAATGGGTTATTAAAGATAATTATTAAGCATTTCCTTCCTAAACTGCATAAAATCGTCTAATAGTAGCCAGAACATAATGAAGGAACCCGTCATAGTATCCTGAAGGGGTTACTTATATCACCCATATTTCCCACCTTATTTCAGCCTATTTCCTTCCCATTCTCCTCTCAGCCCGTCCGCTATTCGTCAAATACCACCTCGTCTCTTTCCACACTTCTGGCACTCGAATATCGCGCACAAATGACAAAAATAACTACGAGAGGAGCAACGAGTTTTTACCAAGCGTCACCGTCTCTGGGAATCAAGCGAGAGTCAATAGTCTTCCATCTGGACACTTATACACAATAAAATAAATATCCTGCTTAAAAATCAACTAAACAATACAAACGTTAACTCAATATCATAATGTTGTTTATGGGAAGTGAAAATAATTATAAGGACTACCTAGAGTTAAATATGGAAGGTAATTTGATACCCTCTCCCGGTGGGTTCCCGGATGTCACGCGTTTCCCGCCAAGACCATGGAATGCTGGGCCGCTCTCGTTTTCTGTGAAAATTTATAATTTTGCTTGATCTAAATATAAGATTATACTGTATCATGTACACTAGCACGGTTATATACCGGTCAGAAGTGTGGGAAGCCATGACAAGAGTGAAGTTGGGGAAAGCACCAGGAACAGACAGGAGTGAAAATTTGTGGCGCTCCCCCTGGGCCCCCCAGGGGGGGCCACCCGTTTGTACATGTCAAAGAGTATTAGTAAAGTAATAAACAAGGTATAAACAAAACTCTCACCTTCACTTATTAATTTATTTAATAGTGAGTATTCCATCCACGAGCCTTCTTGATAGCTTTAAGACTCCTAGGAACACCTAGCTCTGCTGCGAGGTTCTGAAGGAGAGAAGGGCTGAAGTTGTCCCAAATATCCAGGATATGAGGCAGCTGGGGCACACTTTTCACTTCTTTACCCCTGAGCTGGCTTTTCATTAGGGCCCACAAGTGCTCAATTGGGTTAATATCTGGCGAATTTCCTGGCCAGTCCTCAATATACCATATGTTCTGTTCACGGGACCAGTCTTTCACAACATGAGCAGTGTGGCATGGCGCTCCATCTTGCATGAAAATACTGGTACCACTCGCATGAAAAGAGAACTCCAAATGATCCTAAAGAAGTTCCAAATAGTTGTGGCGATTCATATGTACATTCTTCGGTAATACAACTAAAGCACCAGTACCACCGTAGCAAAAGGAACCCCACACCATTAGCGAGTCGGGGAATTTTACCGTGGTAAAGAGGTACTTTCGGTGAAGACGGTTCGCCCTACTCCTCACCCGCACGTTCCCTCGGTTGCTCGTGACCGTAAACTTGGGCTCATCACTCCACAAGATGTCCTTCCAACGCAGAATAGGCCAGCGAAGGTACTTGCCAGCGAAAAGACGGCGATTAGCAACGGTTTCTTGAGCGGCCGCATGGACCTGTACTTCAAACGCTTGAGCAGGGCCCGGGATATCCAGAGAAGTCTCGTAGCAAAGCAGGGTTGTTTTGCTTGATTTCCCTTGCTGTCAACCTAGGGTTAGCCTCCACTTGACGCTTGATAAGATTCAAAGTGTGCTTGGTAATCTTGAGTGGGCGGCCAGAGCTCTTCTTTTGAAGTTAGAGATCAGCTGTACCGGCATCGCAAACTTTCTTAGCCCACCGCAGCACACTTCTCAGTGCTACTCCGGTCTGCTGCGAGATAGCCTTGTTGCTTGAGCCTGCCTTACTTAGCTCAGCTATGGCTGCAATCTTGTATTCAGAGAGACAGCTAGTCCCAGGCATGGTGGTGTAAGAGGGCAAAATGTAGGCGGCGGTAAGGCAGGAGAGGGCCGCATGGGTCAGAAAGAAGTGTGACGCAGCCTCCACCCAAGGGAGTCACACGGGCACTGAACTCAGACTGAAGGATTACGCTAATACGAAGCTCCGCGGCCACGAGATATCCCAGGGCCACGCGAGGGAGGGAAGGAGAGCGCCAGGCACCGCCAGACTATGCAATTAACTAGGCAGCCTGTGCTCTCATTAACAATACAAAAGTAATCAGGTAAAACATAAGATAACATTGTATAAACTTATGATAAACGAAAACAATCGCACAAAGGCTAAATTAACTAACTTATTTCTAGGGCTGCCCTGACGGCAACACTAGACTACAGGGCGCCACCAAGGGCTCGCTCGTGGGAACGAAGACATGAGGCTAGCCTCGATCGCCACCAGGCCCCTCACATGGTAACATGACATCACTGCTGGACACAAGGGATACAGGGAGCGAGAGAGAGAGAACACATGGCTCTCTCTCCCAATATGACACAGGCTATGTAAATTATTATAACACATACAACTGAACTGAGGCTATATAAGTTCAGGGGAATGTGACAATATAATTATATAGGTGTCAAACAAAATATAATGAATGGTAAAAAAACTGTGTGCATGTGTGAGTGGATATTATATATATATATATATATATATATATACACAAGGTGTCAAAAAATGAATGGTATATATATATACAGTGTTTTAAAACAACACTGACAGACCACATCTGCTAATTAGTAAATAAAATGAAGAAGATTATCTAAGGACAAAATGCAAAATAATATACCATTAATTATTTAAACCGCATAGAGTAAAATAATTAGTGACCCAGGTATGAGCCAAGGTTAAGAGATGTATCTCTTAACCTTGGTATGAGCTATAATCCGAACACGGGCTAGTGTCCCCCCTCCCCCCAAATAGCCTACCTCTTGCCTCCCATCCCATCCCTCCTTCCCCTCACCCTCAGCAAATTCCCTCCCCCAGCTCACCCTTCCTAGATCTCTTAATCTACTAACGGGAATAATAATAATTGGAGGGTGGTGTAAGAAGTGAAAGGTGGGCTTTTAAAATGAATAGAAATGTATTACCATGAGCCATTTTTTTAAGCCTATACTATTCTGATGAAATAAATTGTGACTGATGATGAATAGAGACATTATTGCCATATTTTGATAAATACAGTATAAGTAATGTAAATTATATTCCTTATTAATCAACACTATGACAATATTATCTAATGTTTTTATTGTAGCTGTTGTTGGCCAGAATGTCTGGGCCAGATGTCACAAGTTTGATGGACGTATCTGGTTACATATCAAATACCTTATTTATTGTAAAGTACACACAAACTTTCAATTATTACACAGATGAACTTAATTATTTATGGTGTGAACGGAGAGAATAGAGCGCAACAAACACAAGATCTCGACCTGCTTCCAGATTTATTTATTTTCTTTAGTGGTAGTGTAATGTTTTATTTTTTAATAAACAGGCCTTGTATATTAATAAGTAAAGCGTCTTATTTACCACTTTGTGTACAATTAGACCATTAATGTAGTTGCATTATGAGCTAAATATTAGGTCATAATTTAATCAAGAGTCAAGAGAATTGATATAGTCTTTGATAGCATTGAAGAAATATCAACATTAGTTATGCCGCTGTACACGTAAGTCCATAAATCATGACATACCCATCCCAATAAGTATGGGACAAAAGTGAGATAACGAACCGAGTTATTATTGCCCCATTGCTTCCCGACTTCCTATTAACACTTTGAATCCATGTATGTATTTGTGGAAGAGTTTATTACAGTCAGAGGGAGTATTGAGTTCATATCCACACCTACACGTATGCTGTATTTAGTAATAGGCACTAAAATTTATCTCATAGTTGCCAAGACATCATAGAACTAACGTCACTGGGACTCAATAGGATCAATGTTCAAATAATGGAACTAGTGTAACTAATAAGAGGCCAATTAGCAATCACGGGCAGAAATGGCCTAAAAATACCAAACTAGCAATTGATGTAACCATATTTAAAATACCTCTGTAGCCTACATAGTAAAAAAAAAAAAAAAAGAGGATTAGCCATAACGGGCAAAAACTGGAACACAAATTACAAATCTAAACAAACCTACATAGTGGAGAGCGATTGTATTCAATATGTTGACATAAATTACATTCACACAATTCATTGTATGAATTACAATACAATTTTTAATATTTTTATTTATTTCATCTTTAAACAAAGTCATAACACATTTATTTGTATTTAATTACCCATCTTGCAATTGCATTTTATTTTTTATGTTGGACAAAAGAAAACTAAAGATGCTACACTGAAATTGTATTTAAGCATACATTTGTCTTACTATAAAACAATTTATATCCAAAACAGTACCTGCATTAATATTGTATTTGCCTGTGTAGGTAAAAGGCATACATTTAATGAGATTAATGAAACATAGGCTATAATTTTTTCACTGAAATACATACAAATTTAGCTTTATAAAAGATAATGTACAATACATAACAGTTATCTTATAATAGGTGCTCCATGTGTCTTCCTCCAACATCTAAGCATAACCGACATCTACGGCTCATGGACTGACGTACTCTTTCAAACACCTGTGGTGCTGCACGAATCTGATCACAGGCAGCCTGAATTCGTGGGAGTAACTCATGTACTTGGTTGACTGGGGTCTCGTAAACTAGTGATTTTATATGACCCCAGAGAAAATAATCTATAGGGTTCAGGTCGGGGGACCGTGCTGGCCATGAAATGGGACCACCATTTCCTATCCACCTGTTGGGAAAATTGTTATCAAGATATTCCCGTACAGTTATTCTGAAGTGCGCAGGAGCACCATCATGCATATACCACATACATCTACGTAATGACAGGTAAATCATCTAGTAAATCTGGCAATATATTTTCAAGGAAATCATGATACCATATCACCAGTCAGGCGAGGAGGAAACACATGAGGACCTATTAAATTATCGCCTACTATGCCGCACCATACATTTAATGAAAAGCTATGTTGGTGACTTCTTACCCACGTACTGTGAGGGTTTTCATCATCCCAAAAATGCATATTGTGGCTGTTAAAACACCCTGTTCGTGTGAAGGTAGCCTCATCTGTAAATAAAATATTAATAAATTCATTATGATTAGTATTTTATTGTAAAAACCATTCACAGAATGTGGACCTTCTAGGAAAGTCACCTGGGATTATATGTTTCACTTTCTGAAGGTGATAAGGATAGAAGAGTTGATCATGTAACACGTGCCAAACAGTTGCATGGCTGGCGGGTATATCACTAGCTATGGCACGTGTGCTGGTTTGAGGAATATCAGCAATTTCATCTAGGATGCGTTCTTCAAGTTGAGGTGTTCGCACAGTACGTGGTCGTCCTGTATCACACATACTACGAGCGAATGTTCCACGTTCTCTCAGGCGTCTGTCTATGGAGTATGGATGCGAAAGTGGTGCGGCAAGGATGGTGTCTTTGTGGGTAGGCTTCCGCATACAGTCGACCTGCAACACGGCCTTGCATCTGTGCAGCACCATACGGGTGCATATCAGCTAACTCGGGGTACGTGAACCGATGCATCCTAAAGCTGTATCCTGAACAAAGTAAATTAATTAAATATAAGAGAGAGAGAGGAGTATCCATATTCTGATCTTTGTCACAGTTAAATAACATGACATTTTATTTATAATTTTTTAGACTACTGCTCTCTTAAAAACTCCATGTTACTTACTGATTTGTTATAAGATTAATGTAAATTCCTTTTATTTAAAGAATAATAATAATAATGATGTAAATCATAAGCAAATCAAAGTTTGGGGCATACGCTGTGACAGCGCGTAGCCACGGCACTCTTCTTTGTATCATTGCCCTTTGGAGCCTGTGGATATTAACCCAATACAGGGGCTACTGTATTTTTACGGGCTACCACAGTTTACTTCTCTAGTGAGGACGTCACAACTGTCCACTAACACTAGGTACCTAAATCACTGCTTAGGTGAACAGATGTCAGGGTGTAATGAGACTGCCCATCTTGTCTCGCACTGCCCGGGAATCGAACCCGGGTCCTTCCGGTTGTAAGCCAGACGCGCTACCACTACGCTACAGGTACTAGGTTATTCAGAATTATAAATATGTCCTCTGTAACAATCAGGATGCATTATGAAAGGTTATTATGGACAATTATGCATCAGTTTATACAGCTTAAGAAGGAGGTCTGAATTGAAATCCCAATCCCAATAACTATGATTGCAATGCAAAAATCCGAATATTTATGAAAATGTAATACAGTATAAAGATACAGATAAAAGTAATAATGAACTCTAAGGGTTTTCCTTGATAACTAGATACAGATACATAATGTACTTATAATCTAGACTTTATCAATTTATTACACACACACACACACTACTTTATTGTTATTGTTAGTAAAGATATTTATTAAACTGTTATTTAACGTTTCTCCTAATGTTTCCACATACACTCAATCAATCTTGTCTTTATTATCTTATAGTTATCATAACACCTTCAGCATTATTGCGTTGTGTGTATCAATCTGCTAATCATTACATAAATTTATCTAGCAGTATAATGTTCCTCTTGAACTCAAAGGTGTATGCGATCTCAATACCATTTTAAAACTATAATTATTTTTAAAACTGCACAAAAATCGTTTATCTTTACTCTTTAAAAAATATTACTAAGGGTAAATATGCTGAAGGGGTTTATTGTAGTACATAAACCGTAATTACAGTACCTGTTAACCACTCAAACAGATTGAGTTTTCTTGGCATGTGAGGAGCTGGCATCATCTTCGTTTCAGTTAGAATTTTTCTTCGAAGCTTTGGAGTCATAACGAATCTTATGTGTTTAATCATCTGCTCGGCCATGGTGCTATCTTCTTTTGTCAGTGATTTTATTTACCTTATACATACATACCTCACACCTCACATACCTCTTATACCTCACATACATATGGGATTGTCGTTATTTAGGTGTGTCTCTGCCTTTGTTATTTTATACTCGTTAAGTCCAAGTGACGTAAATTGTTTGTTTTGGGTACCATTAGATGATTTTAAATATTCATTAGTGAACACCGTATACTTGTATGTCTACAGCTACGTAAAATAGTCAAACTTCAACCATAAAACTGAGACATATTTCGTTAGTACTCTGTGGTAATAGTAACGTAATGAGGTATTTGTATTGAAACAGTAAATTGCGCAGGAACAATTTTTCCCCATTCAAACAGTTTCACGAACGATTAAATTACCTATAGCAGTGTTCGGATACCTGACCCAGACTTGAGATTCAATATTTTACCTCTTGGTCATCGTTACAAATGGTGCATATCTTTTTACACTACTTGGATTATAATACTTAGCAGTTTTCTTCTAATTGCAAAATATCATTACCAATTTTATGTTACTTTGATTTTGTAATTATTTATATGTGGTTGGGTCATTAGATATCTCCTCTTTACCTTTTTTACTTGGTAATCATTCACATTATGTATCATATGTTTTGTGCTGAGCTCAGAACCCTGTTTTGCTACATTTCTAAATAACTATTTATCTCCGTTACAATATATTTTTGGTAAAAATAGAATAGAAATATGTGTATTATATATTGTTATCAATGTGGTCGTCATACTCTGGCAGTGTTGTTTTAAAACACCCTACACAAAGTGTCAAACCAGAGAAATATGCGCAGATTTCCAAGCCACCCAAAGAGGTACTGCACTTGACTCGTTATTTTTTTAGAGTGGTTTCCCCAGGAGGCATATATCCACTTTGACGATGAAGAAGAGAAATGGAGAAGAGAAATGAATGAATCAATGAATAAATGATTGCACATACAACAAATATATATATATATATACTGTTAGGGATTTCTATTTCATTCAAGTGTCACTGGTTGTAATTGAGGTATTGTGCTTGTTATGGTGGGTACGATCTTTAATTATTTATGGTTGAACATCGTATGCATGTTATGAGCCCGGTATAATTAATTCGACCTGTAGACAGCTTAGTTTCATATAGGAAGATATATTTGTTCAAGAGTGTACGAAAACGAGGAGGTAGTATTGGGAGGCTTCGTGCAGACTACTCCCCTTTCGTTCACATTCCATTCTACCCCCTATCGTCCTACACTCGTAACCAACCCCTGGCAACCAACAGTTATTGTCGTTATCGAGTACGTGGAACCTCACCACTTTTTGACGGATAGCAACAACAGATGGCGTTAGCGTCTAGTAGGCCTTAGGGCAAGTTCTAGGGCATTTACACTATAGTCTGGTTCCTGACCACTTATTGCCTCCTGGTACACTAAATACACACTTGCATTTTCGGTCCTTTGCAGACAAGGACAATCGGGTTTGCCATTGTTATAATTGACTTTCTATTGCAAAATAATGTATATTGAGGTTGGAGTAGAAATAAGGGTTATGTATTCAATGGTATACAATTATTATGTGGTATTTATTATGAGATCGTTGCTAATTTTACCCGGAATCCATGAATATGTTAAAAGCCAAACTAGTGATCAGCTTGCAAAACAACACGAAACAGCTACTGGATTTGTGAAAGACAAATCAGTGTTTTTTGTGTTCTAAATCAATCAGTAATCTTCCATTCCACTGGCATGGTCTGAAAGCATTGTTGCTGTGACATATGCAATATTGATTGATAATTTCAAGTAAATCAGATGGTAAATAGTCTATTTTCACTGGCTCCGGGCACAAATCTAGTCGTTTCGCTATCATAACACAATTTATTCTTTAAATAACTTTAATAAGCAAGCCATAACCAACCATATAATAGCCACGCTATTTTATATTGGGATAGGCCTATGCTTATCCTCTTATTCCGACAGTAATAGTAGGAAATCATGAAAGAAAGGTACGGTGATGTAATTTCCCTGAATACCGGTTTTCGTTTATATTCCGCAGGGAAATTGAAGAACCTAATCAATCTAGTTTGGGATAAGGTAGGATAGCTGTCCTCTCTGATGATGTATGGATCAATTTTATTTGTAGTCGTTGCCTTCGTCCAGTGGAAGAATGAAATATATATTAATCGAAAAAACAGGACGAAATAAAGTATATTGAGTATGTTGTTTTTATTTGTCCTTGATATGTATATACAGCTAAGGCCATATGGTGAGCGTGCATTATTGCATGGAATAATTATTTTAGTTGGTGACGTGAGCTCAAACAATGGTTTTAATCATATAATATGTTCTTTTACAGTATAATATATATATTGTATATATATATATATATATTTCTAATCTCTCAGTGGGGATCGAACCGTCGACCATCAGGACGATAGCCGACGCTTTAATCAACTACACCACGGCAGTCTGCTATCGTCCTGATGGTCGACGGTTCGATCCCCACTGAGAGATTAGAAACATTTAGTGGCACACGTGTATTTGTGATATATTCTCAATATATATATATATATATATATATATATATATATAGTTCGTTCATGTCAGAGAACATTACTTATGTACATAGATGTTGTAACAGGATAGATTAGAGGCTACATAATGTAGGTCTTGCCATTAAGTCAAATTTGTGATTACTATAGGCAACAGTACATACAGTACTGTGGAGTGCACTAATGAAAGAAAAGTGCGATCCCGTAGAGTTTTTTCACTATTAGTTGTGGGATAGCAACAACAGATTACGTTATTTTGTGGTGGCATCTGGCAACCTTTAAGAGCACGATTTTATTAGTACATTAGATAGCAGGTTTCCCATCTAGTATATAATCTCTGCTCGTAACCCTATTCATTCTTCCCCCCCCCCCCTTTCTCTTCTTGTTGCCTGACGTACGAATGATATTGATTATAACTAGGTAATAATGTATTTGGCTTTTCTAATCATAAGTAATGTTTACAAGATATATCATAAGAGTTTTTGGTAAAGGTAATACTTTAATTCAGCAAGTATATAATGAGTTGAGATTAATACAGTTAGAGAAGTTGGTATCAGAGCCAGGTGCGCTAAGGGTATATAAGCCGCTAGTACCCTAAATCCCTAATGGCAAAGATAACATCCTGAGCTCCCACCAGAGATGGTCCACGCTTCTCCCTACCACCATGGCGCCCACCACCAAGTTTTTCACTGGCCAATCAAAATGGTTCAATGTGAAAAAAGGCTATGGCTTTATCACCAGAGACGACGGGGGGGGATATCTTTGTTCATAGAGCAGGTATTTCTAAGCCAAACCCCCGCCACTCTACACCCTCTCTTGCCAACAATGAGAGGGTAAGGTTCACCATCAGAAAGACCAAAAAGGGTGACGAAGCCACCAGTGTATCTGGGCCTGAAGGGGCAACCCTGAAAGGCTCCAGGCATGCCAGGGGAATCAAGGAGGTGAAGACAGACATTTTTGACTACCCACCAGCAGGCTTTGGCCAGCCACCCTGTGACCAATCAAACCTCATCCAGATTGTTGTCACAACGGCCATGGCTCTCGTTGGTGGGGACCACAACACATTCAGAGATTGTCTGAACGACCTCCTCATGGTGAACAACCTCCCCACCACCGCCTTCTCCAGGCCTAATACACCAAAACCAACCTGGCCCTTGGAGCTTATCCCAACACAAGCTCTGAGGCCCAGGAAAACTCCACCCAAGCGCCTCAACTTGCTCCGACCTTTAAACAGGAGCAATGTGCAGAGACAGCCTGAAGAAACGCCACCACCAACACCTGCAGAAGTCCCCAGCTCTCCTGCCTCTCCTGACGAAGGGGTAGAGGAGATGGAGCAAAAAACTGGCCAAAAACTTTACTACAACCTGACGAAGACACCAGTTATTGACCTCTACTATCAAGTTCCAGAGGATGCAGCAAGAGACCAGAAGAGGCAGAAGACAACACCAGCAGTAGCCAAGGAGACCTTACCAGCTGCAACTCCCGAGCCCCAGCCACCCACACAAACAGCAAAAACTCTTCACCAAATGTTCATGGAAGTCTGTCTACCACACCTCGAAACAGACTTCAACATGTCAATGAGCTATGCCTACAAGGACTGCATCACACCTGAGTTCCACGGATTCCTGTCATATTGTATGGAAAACTGGAAACGTGACGGCTGCAACTGCTACTTCCACACGAAGAACCCAATAACCAACTACGTGACTTGCAGCCAAACAGTGGTGGAAGCTCTACAACGCGGCTTCCCAGACCTCCCGAGGAAATAGAAATCACAACCACCACCAACACTCCTCACCTTCACCACCTGGCTATTAGTACGTGACTCCCAGTCGGGCCGGGAGGATAAATATATGGCCTTAAATTCACTACCCGTATAATAGCCCACAGTTCCAGCCTCACACGCCCCCGACCAGACATGGCAGATGATACCCGTGCCAGCAAGGAACCTCTCCCAACGCGCCCCTGTTGACCTAGCCCTGGCCAGTCCCTTTAGCAGCAAAATCAGCAAAACCCTCAGGCAGCTTCAGTTAAGCCTGGACACCTTTTTCTCCTAAAACTCACTTCTTCCAACTAATTCTTGTCCTATCCCCACTTCCCCCTAACCCCCTGTCACTACTTGATTGATTGATTGATGGCAAAGTAGTGTATTCTCCACCACCATCTTAAGCTGACCTGCCGAGTTCGTTTGTAAAAGAATCACCAGGAGTTGAATAAGTATCTCCTAGGATTTTTTCTATGTTTATTGATTGCTTTCACTTATTGGAGGGTATTTATATAACTAAGTATTATTTATAAGTATATATAAGTATTAAGCACACTGCCCTGCTTCTATTATGAATATGTAGAACAGAACTAATCATTTAAATTACTAGCTACAAGAACTCTAAACCAACACCGGGATTAGCAATGCTGGGTTGGATAATCAAAACAAGTTAAATGCATAGGCTACCAGCAGACATCAAAGAAAAAAAAAAAAAAGTGCTGGTGTACTTCGAGCATAACAGGCTATGCGCGCCCTCGACAGTACTAAACCGTGCGCAAACCAGCCAACGGTAATCCACTCTTTACCGAATAGAGTTGCACATATTATTTTATACATATTATAATCTAACTATACAAGGCAGTGTCCTAATATGACTACTAACCTGGGGTGATATTAGTGGAGGCAGAGTGCCCTGACCATCTCTAATATCACACCAATATATCCTGCTTCAACCTGGGCCCCCCAGTGAGATACCGCCCGAAACTATGAACTCTTAGAGAGTCTACCTCCCACACTCCCTTAACTATGGGGGGGGGAGGTCCAGACTGAAGCTGGATTCCTAATTAATATTAAACATTCCGTTGCCCCAGTTCGAAACCCGAGATAGGGAACAAACAATCTCTGGGACAGAACCGTCAAGGTTGTTACCGGGTCCTAAGCACAAACACGGGGGAAAATATGTAGGGGTATGGATGTGTGTGTGTGTGTGGACTGTATATGCCATCTATGGGATTAACAGTGCGTATTAGTAAGGACCCCGGCAAGCCTCCCAGCTCTTCCCTATCACGGATTCCGAAGTTAGCCACCGGAGGTACAGAATATATAAAACAGTGAAATATAATAAAATGCTGATCAGAGGAAAAGAAGAATTAAAAGAATAAATGAATGTCTAGGATTCTCTGTTAATTACGTTAAGTTACTATTATGCAAGCAAGGACAAACAAAAGGGGCAGACTGATGTGCAACAAGAGAGAGCTAGCGGGAGCCAGCCTCAAACTAAGGGGTTGCAATATATCACCACACGATATGATAACACTAAGATACTTTACAAGAATAACTTATACTAACTTATTCCTGTGTCAACATATTGGCTAAAACAGCGTGGCAGATAAAATAAAGTATATCTTTATATTGCAGCACAACTAAACTTGCAATAGTCACATAATTATGGGAAACTCGTGGTGCTGGCACTATCGCCCCCCCCCCCCCTCCCCCCGCGAGTACCGGTAGCTAAAATTTAAATATAATCAACATTAAATTCAATATATTAGCGAGTACCGGTAGCTAAAATTAAAATATAATGTTTCTCTCGTGAGTTATGTACAAGTGTCTCTATGCAATATCATAAGAACGATAAGATATTACTAGATAGTAAATAACAAACATATAGTAATTATGATTGATTATTTATGATTATAACTTATTACTCATGAGTCATAACTCATGAGCTATGTAACGACACTTCTGTCGAATATATTTTTTTGTATTGAGTTAGAAAACTTAAGAGAGGCATAGACAGTAGAACAAAATCAATAAGCTTAACCCCTAAAGTTAAGTTTTATATCCTAGAAGTAGATCATAGGCTAAAGAAAATCATCTATTAATAACTAGAATATAATGCAGATTACATCATGGGGCTGGAGGGGTTAATAGTTATAATAATATAAGTATTAATTATTGTTAATCAACAATTAACTAAAATGCATTTGGGACTGTGGGTGCCTGGGAAACAAATATACTTTTTAATATAGGAACTTGTATAACAATGAATCAATACAAATATATACCCAAATAGATCTATGGTAACATTTTGAAAATGTAAATGTCGTAGTTTTTCTGTAGCGAATTTTTCAAGTCGGCGCTAGGCTCACGACACGTTGTGACGTTCATGTCATAACATGACTCATGAGTCTTGTATTGTGTACTGTACATGTGAATGTGACGTGATATAGTCAGTGTAATACTGTCTGTTGCAAGGTTGCAATTACATACTCACATAAATATGTGTAATTTTAGGGTTTGCAAACGTTTTTGACCAATAGCCTACACTTTTTTTTTACCAGCAAAACATTAGCTGATTAGCTGACTTACAGTTAGCGGTAGTACATTTATCGAAAGCTAATCGGTCCGCTAACGATTTTCAAAGTTACCTTAAAACCTAACCATCTAACTAAATATTTAGCTTCGCTATTAGCTGTTAGCTGATTAGCAGAAATCGTGCCCACCACTGTATATATATATATATATATATATATATATATATATATATATATATATATAGGCATATGGACGAGATGGGTTGGGTATGAGGGGGATCTGCCGGGTGTGGGCCAATCGGCGCTTAGCAGACCCCAGTAATCTTGTGTTAATCTCTGACCGTTTTGGTGGGGTCAGTACTCAAGGTATTATTGAGTCAATTGGGCCTATAATTGGGGTTGGCGTGACAGGGATCTGCCTTGTGTGGGCCGATCGGCTTTTTGCAAACTCCCATTTTCTTATGTTCTTATGTTCTTATAAGAACATAAGAAAATGGGAGTCTGCAGAAAGCCGATTGGCCCACACAAGGCAGATCCCTCTCACACCCAACCCCAATTACAAGGCCTAATTATGGGAATTGATCTATATGAATGTAAAAAGAGGCTAATGACACCAGCTAGTGGGACCAATATGGCGATCTCTATACCCCCAAGTAGGTTGGCCAGAAATCGTGAACCCTATCCTGTAACTAAAAAAGGGCTAGAGCAAATGCCTGTACATTTCCACACCTATTACCTGGCTGACCCTTCCCAAATGGTAGACATATTAGCTCGAGTGCTCTAGTGGTTTGTGAGTTATTGGGATTAATTTTCAGACTTTTTGGCCTACTTGTTTGGAACAGGATATAGTGTTTACTGGCCCCATTTCCGCCCATGGGAAAATTAAGTCCACGAGTCCCTTTCAAAATGATGATGTCCGTTTTCTTTTCTTTTTCTGGTTAATTTACCTTTTGTGCATATATTTTGTTTTCTGTCAATCATTAGGAAATTGTATTCAGATTATGAAGGGTATATGGAAGTTAGAGGGTTAACCAAGATAGTCTTTATCCTTATCATTCCCACAAAGCCTTCATAAACTGTACATAATCGCCTAATGATAGCCAGGATAAACTTTCAAAATGCGTCATAATCCTCAAGGACTTACTAAACTCTCCTAATGTTAGCTGCATTACAAACAATCAAGGGTATAAAAGAACTACATAAATCCCAGTTCTATAGTGGGATCAAGAACGACAGAGAGCTTTAAGATAACATTAGATTGGCATATATGGACGAGATGGGTTGGGTGTGAGAGGGATCTGCCGTGTGTGGGTCAATCGGCTCTCTGCAGACTCACGTTTGTTTATGTTCTTATTTTCTATGTTAATTGGGTATGATATTGATAGTGATTTACCTTTCTATCCTTATATTAGATTATTTTTTCAAAAGCTTAGTAATACCGTCTAATGTTAGCCAGAATATAATAAATAAGGGCCATAATACTGAAAGGGTTAACCCCTTCTGTACCTGCGACGTTTTTTTTTTAAATTATGGCTACTATTAGACGACTTCTAGCAATAATTATGAACACTTATTCATTTAATTTGGAAACTAGATAGAAGGTAGATAATTTTAGGTGGATGAATTTTAATATAATCTTAATTCAGAAACTGTCAGACTAGAATTGCCGAAAAAAAATGGCCCTGGAATTATTAGAGAGAGAGAGAGAGAGAGAGAGAGAGAGAGACTTGCAAGTCAATAATACCCTATATTATTTCTATAAGACTCCAATAATAATCCACACATACACACGACATCCGATGCTCGAGTTTGCTGGATTCAAATCACCGTTGGATTCAAACGGGAAGTAGTTAGGCTAGTGATTCTGCAGTAAGAGAGATCGGTTAACCCGTACAGTACCAGGGGCGTCGTTTTTCATCCTATTCTAGCAACTATTAGCTTATTTAATTCAGCTTAGGAAGGACCTCTAGCAATAATAAGGCTTCGAACTATTTCAACCAACCTTTGTAACTACCACAGATCCTTCCAAAGCTGCATAATAACGTCTAAATATAGCTAGAATAAAATATAACACGTCGCTGGTACTCGGAGGGTTAATTACCTTTCTTTGGATTGGCGTTCTGGACTTCCTTCTCCCTCATATTTGTTAAGCCCCATTAGTTTTAATGATTGTGACCTTTCACTCCATTAGTTTGGCGATTTTAAGACCTTTTGTGGCATTTAGGTGTCGACTTTTTACCCGGCGATTAATAGCGAGCCTACAATCTAGGAGGAACCAGCCTTCGGAAATTTATCTCTTGGTGGCATTTTTTTGTAAGCTTGATGGCGGTCTAGGGAGGAAAGTATAAAAATAATAAGTAAATGAATAGGCCTAAAGAAACAACTTAACTATAAACAATGGCGTTATTTTATTTGTTATTGTAAAATTTATATTCAAAGCCCAAGCTCCACAATCTTACCTGCTTTTGCCAAATGTTTATGTTGAGAATAAATGTATGCGAGTGAAAAAGAGAGGTTAATAACACCAAAATGGCGGAGGTTCGTCGATCTATGTTGCTATACAATGGTCTCTAATTTAGGCCGATTCACATGGGAGCTTTTAAGAACATAGCAACATAGGAAAACGGGAGTCTGCACTCTGCACACACACGGCAATTCCCTTTCACATCCAACCCATCTCATTATTTTAACGGCATTTTTTTTTCAGCCAACTCAGATCTGGCAACTTCTGAATTAAACATCAATTAGAAATATCACCGATTTTTTTTTACCTTCAGTGTCGTCTACAATCGAAAGAATATCCATAATATTCACAATAGAAAATGTAATTTACCACTTTCAAAAACCTACTTAACTGTTTTATATCTTTAATAATGCTACTGACAAGCGAATATATTAAAATTAGTAAGGATTTCTAGGAAGCAAATGGTTGAAGACTATCTTTAACTGGCAGGCCCTTTCTAATTTTAACAAAATTGTCTGGGGTAGCTGTAATAGAAATAAATAATTTATTTGATTGATAAGCTTAAACTTTTTAGGCGTTCGTAGTTACAGTGATTAACAATCTATTCGTATGTGGTCTAAGAGGGGGCTAAATTACACAAGGCATACATTTCATTGGTTTCATAGAATAAGAACATAAGAAAATGGGAGTCTGCAAAAAGCCGATCAGCCCATACAAGGCAGATCCCTGTCACACCCAACCCCAATTACAAGGCCCAATTATAGACCCATCTCACTAATACCTTGAGTACTGACCCCACCAAAACGGTCAGATATTAACACAAGATTACGGGGTCTGCTGAGCGCCGATTGGCCCACACCTGGTAGATCCCCCTCACACCCAACCCATCTCGTCCATATGCCTATCTAATTATGCCTTCCAGCCAGCCTGCAAACACCTGCCTCTTCACTCTTGACCACCTCTGCCATGGCCACCAGCACTACCACAACCATTGGTATGGTCAAGTGGTTTAATTTCAAAGCAGGCTATGGTTTTATCACCACTTCTAACAACGAGGATATCTTCTGCCACCACACCAACATCCACAACAACAAGAGCAGCAAGAGAGCCTCGTTGGAGAATGGTGAAGCAGTGGAGTTTTCCATCTACTCCGGGAGTCAGGGAAGAGAAGCCATCAACATCACAGGCCCTAAAGGAGCCCCTGTCAAGGGCTCCTCATTCTCTCCACATAACACTCCACCAAAGGCGCCAACAAGAAGGTCGCAAAGAAGCCCGCAGTTAAGAAGGCCGCCAAGAAGCCCGCAGTTAAGAAGGCCGCTAAGAAGGCCGCCAAGAAGCCTGCTGCTAAAAAAAACGTCAAGAAGCCCGCAGCGAAGAAAGCCGCCAAGCCCAAGAAGCCCGCAGCGAAGAAGGCTGCCAAGAAGTGAAGTGTTTGATGGTATGAACTCTCATTCCCCAAAGACTATATTTAGCTCCTATGGAGTTACTGCATATATATATATTTATAATAGATGTACCTGACTGTTCTTTTGTTGTGAAGGACGATATATATATTTATAGAAAATGTTATTAAAGATTGTTTTTATACTATGGTGTTTATATATCCAATTTTTTATTGTTTGGTGATTGTTTAATATAATAGAGCAATGTTAACCTAAGAAAAACAAATGGCCAAATTGATCTAACGTGTATTTAAAAAAAAATGCTGATAATACAAAATAAATTATGTGAGCAATACAAGAATCAGAAAATAAACAAAATTGGTCAAAACTTTGAAAAATAAAATTGTATACAGCCATTGATAAATAATAGGCCTACAAATTACAAAATTAAATATTGTAATATACCAAATGCATTGACATAACTACAAATATGGTTAATATACACACCTATTAATATGCCAAGTTTGAAAAAAATACAGTTGACAAAGCTAAGATTAACAGCAATGTTTCACATTTTCAAAAACGAAACATCTCATTAAACTATTGAAGTTACTGTATTATATAATATGGAAAGTATTTGGTGTATAAAATTAATAATACTGGGAAATAAATACATGGCAAAATTAGATATATGCGAAACATTTACTGCACTATATGATGGAACTTGGTATATATAGTATTAATATTCTGCTAAATTATGCAGTCTAGTAAACCCAAACAACACAGCCATAAATATAATAAGTTGCTAAAGAACAAACCTGTTAAACCATTAGAGTAGAAAATATATTGGCGAAACGATCGATGCATATTGATTTACCTTTATTCTGGGTACCTTTAGGCGATATTTTTATTGAGGTCTGTTGATTGCTACATTTTCTTTATAGGTCGAGTAAAATCGACCACTTGCCAGTTTCATGCTTTATATAAGTTGGAGCTATAGACATCAATATTAAACGGATTGCAATAATCCTGTAGGTTTCTGCTGGATACGAATTTAATAATTTGGTTTCATGATTAGCCTATATATATATACTACAACCGTAATTTAGTTGGCAATTCTGCATAATATATCTACAGCTCGAACTTATGAAACTCAGTAGTGCCGGTAAATGTTCATGTTAGGCTATAAGGAAGTTTGAGCTGTAGTCCTCAACATTTAGCCTAGCTTTCGCCAGCTAAATTAAGGTTGTAGTACATAAAACTCATTTAACATGCTTTATAATTATTACAAACCTACATAAGTATTGCATTTCTGTTTAATGTCGATGCTGCTTACAACTCCAAATTCCACATAGTCTGAAACTCGCAAGTGGTCAATTGCTTGATGGTAGCCAGAATAAAGTTGAAATAATCAGGGTTATAAGTACTTATAACTTGCATATACTTACTATGGTTGCGTTGTTATTGAGTCAAGTTTAGAGTAGCCTACCGTACCCTGTCGTTGATTCATGTGATAAATTTAGAGGCTATTTTTGCAATCACAGTAAATATGGACTACAAGCAAGGTAGTTTAATGTTTGGGTAGGCCTACAGTGTGTGTTTTGTTTTTGTATTTTCACGAGGGATAATATTCGTATTTACCCTACTTTGAATATAGAATTCGGATATAAATTTATTTGCAATACAGGGTAGGCTATAGCAAAACAAATATACAGTAAGGGAATACTAGGCATATACTCTTTCTTTCATTATGCATGGTTTCTTTATATTTACTTTTCATTGTTATAGCCTTTGCAGTCAGGAGCTTTACTACTGAAGAGGTAAGCGCGCGCGAACCCTGAGTGTATGGGAGGGACAAGGATGTGGGCTTATTTTGTGCAACCTAGAACTGACCATACTGCTCTTTTGTAGTGATTATTGTCATGTATAAGTATTGCATACGACGGAATTGCCAAAACGAGGCTTCCTGATGTAGGCTACAGTTGGTGTTTGTTGTCATATATATATACACGGATGGTCGTAACTAAACCGGGCTGCAGAAGATAACCTTGTGGTGAAGATGGGTAGCGGTCCATAGATATCTAATAATACATAGACCAGGGCCTATCAATGGTAGAGTCACGTGAGGTCGTAAAGTCCCTTATGAAAAATTGTGGACCTCTTGTGCTTGTCGTTATGCAAATACGACGATCAGGATTATTCTAAACGTGTAATTTGCTTAATTAATGTTATTATCTATTAACTTGCATATACATTTACGTTACTAAATTAACTAGCATAGGCCTATCTCCTTTCTGCCCTTGCATAGTGCAAATTATAGGAGAACCACATTTAATATATATATAAATTTGAATTTCTTTCTGATGGACAACTGGTGACATTTAATTTCTTCATTGTTACCATGCAACGTTTACCGTAGGCTATTTACTATAAGGAAGGTCTTCTTGGACTCCTTGTTTCACTCCATTAGTTTGGTCATTTCTAAGACCCCCATTACTTTGGCGAATATAAGAAAAAAAAAATCCATTCGTGTCTATTTTACTTTCTTGCCAGCTGACAAATTAATTGAGAGACATTTATCATAAAACAAACAAAAACCTTCACACATTGCAGAATAAAAAAACATCAATAGTAATTTTAAAGATACCATGACCCAATAACACGTCGGATCAGCTAGTTTTAAGTTGTAGTTAACCCTTGTTCTGACTGCCATTAGACGAGTATTTATTGTTTATCCATTTCAGTCTGACGAGGCTTTCTTTACTTACTGATACAACAGAATATTTTACTAAGCTTGGGAAAGATCTCTAGGATTCAAAGGATTTTTTGTTGTTGAAAGGTCTCTACAAAAAAAAATATATATATATAAAATCGTCTGGAGTTCGGTATGATATACCAACAACTGCAGTAATCTAACGGAAAAGGTAAACAATTGTCTTTGGTGGCTGAGATCAAATACAGTTTACCTGGGATGCATATGATAGCCTACAAAATAAAGGTAAATAAAGTATGTTTAATGGGTTAGTTCTATTCACTACTCGTAGGTTTGTTGGTGCAGGTAATCATGCAGATGATGTCACATACTCCAAGACAAAAATTCCAAACATCACATTAGGTAAGTCAAATGCATTTGAATTCAGATTAAGTGGACTGGACTCACTAAAATACTGCCTTGATTTTAAGTGTAGCCTATAAATTGCCTATTATGAGTAAGTTACATTATCCTATCTGCATAATTATATACCTTACTTAAAATGTATCATACTTAACTTGTTGTATAGCTGATAGCCTACTATTATAGACAATTTTCTATTATGTTGGCTATTATTTATGTTTTGCCAAGTTAATGAACTTAAGCCTCCATTTAGTTCTTCCATTTTTCGTGTTCATCTACCATTTAGTATTATTTATCCTAACAAGTAAATTAAAAAGGTCGTTGTCTAATCATGCTACAAAATTAACTAGACACCTGGGAGAATAAGAGCCAACTGATGACAGGTAATATAGATCAGATAACTCCAAAAACTTGGCATGATGATAAACTGACTATTATAGCCTATATCCTACAAGCAGCAAGTGAGTGGACTCTCGCTTGACAGCAAACGAATGTGTCGGGCTCTTATTGATGGAGTGTAATATAGGCACAGCCTACCTATGTGTGGAGTATTGTTCATCAGTTCAGTTCAGTTGATTGGCAGGAGTAATGCCTTTAAAGCGGCACTCCCTGATGTAGGGTTCTTCTTGCGGTCTGGGTCCGGGTCTACTTTATCTTAATAATTCCTTTATTTTCTTATTTCAAAGTCTATATACCGTTGTTTTTGCCTCTTCTGTTGTATTTCTGTTGAATAGTAGGCGGCCAATAGTCAACTCCTCATCCTCCTGGTAGGGCTGCTGCAGTGCTGGGTTGTTCCTCCTCTCTTCGCTGTACGCCGGGTATATTGGTGACATAATGGAGCAGTCTGAGCTGTTACAATGTATGTAATAGCAAAGGACGTTATGCCAATGTATGCATGGACGTTTATGCTTAAGCAACTGTACTTATAAACGTTTTGTTCCTCATCAGTGCTGCATATCCTAAATTACTGTAACATTTGTCTTTTACGATTAAGAAGGGCTTTTACTCAACAAGTGTTCGGACTCCCGCCTGTCCTTACTGACTTAAATATAATAACTTTAATGATAGCCAGGAGAAAGGTATGCGTCATCATAGGATTATGATGTTGAAAATAATGAGTGTGGATTTGGATTATAGCAACATGACTGCAACGTAGGCTACAGGTGGAAAGTCACCAAGACGTATGCAGGTGCTTGGTCCCGTTTTGGGCCGTTTAAAAGGTAATTTTCTGGCCAATACACTAAGCTGAGGCGGGGGTAATGATAAAACATACCAAAATGCAGAACTGGTAGTGTTATATTCGAGGTTGAGTATCCTAGGGCTGGCCATTTGATCCACCTCTCAGCCTCTGTACGCTGATGCAAATAGTTTACCCAGTTCATAACTTGGATATTGATAAGTTTTGAGAAATATATAGGCTACATCTATCACTTGCCAGACGACTATGGAATGAAAATTGAATGTCGGGCGCTCGAGAAAATATGTAGTCGAATGTGAAACGTGAAAGTGAATAAGACGAATAAGGAGGTAACTTTACAGAAACTACACATGCGTTATGGAAAACTTATTTTTTATTTTAGTATTCCATTCTGACAGCAGTTAACCACTATTCTTACCTAACCAAACATAACATACGTTTTACAAAAATAAAAAAATAAAAAATAAAGGACAGAGCTCCAGAGTATCTAAAGAATGATTTTGTTAAAGCAAATGAGAGGAGTGGCCATAATACAAGAAACAGGATGTTTAATTTTAAGGTCCCGAGAATCCAAGGACAGGGTAAGCAAACATTCTTCTTCACTGCCATCAAAGACTGGAACGACCTACCCCAGTCAGTCCGTGAAAAGAGAACACTGTATTCCTTCAGACGTAGCCTGAAGGAACACCTGAACCGGACAGCTGCGAGAAGGGAGCACCAAGCTTATGTCTACTACTAAATGCGACATAAGAGATAGACAAACCAAACTGAAATGATTACTGATTACGGATTACTGACATTTACTATAGGATGTAAGGTATGTTAAAATAACCCCCTAGAAATACTTTCTCTAAAGTATCTATTTCTTTATCCTCCCCTTTTTCCCCAGCTAACCTAATCCCACAAGGACCCCAATGGAAATACGCCTTACGGCCTTATTGGGCTATCCTTAGTTGGAATTATGCAAGGCTGGTACATGTCATATTTGTAACATACTATATGGTACCAACTCTGTAAATTGCTAACTGAATAAATATTATTATTATTATTATTATTACATGAGAGTGTCGTACAGTACTCAAGATTATCTAATGCTAAAGTTGAAAGCTGAATAAGGAACTATCTTCACAAAGTTTACACGGGTGTTCTGACAGGTGGTGTGGTTGTAGCCGCCGGCGGATTTGTTGACGTGGCTATATCTGTGACGGAGAGTGGCGGCATTATTACATTACTGTCACCACACAGGTAAGGTTCTAAGCCTTCGTTCTTGCATACCTTTTGATAGGGCAAGGTATAATCATGGCTTAGCCTATAGTACTCCAGATAGATACGGTCACTTATGGTGTTAGGCTAGGCCTAATGTAACATGTTAGACAGTTAAGCTATTGACACTTGGGACAAACAAAAAGAGGGGTAGCATTCAAGACAACTAGGCTAGAGCAGCCTTAATTACCAAGTTTTCTAGCCTAGCCTATATTTTGTTTTGCCAAAGAATAGCCTAGCCTATAGGCTAGGCTAGTATTTTAGCCTAGGCTTAGCCTATTGTTTTTTTTTTTGGTTTGAGTGGAGTATTTGCATCAACTTACTGGGGGTCTTACGGTCTTACCCATTATTCATTAATCTGAAGGTGCCAATTGGCACCATTTATTGGGTCAACTTCCCGGTGAATCATGCTTTTACAGTAGGTAAGGAAAATTGTGGGGTAGCCTAGCTTAAATTGGATACATGATGGATTGACAGGGGCAACCTATTGACCTATTGTCATCCTCATTATGTTGATCTGTAGGCCTAAGAGGGCAAAAACAGGTTGCCGATAGCCTACTTTGCTTTGGCGAGTAACGCTCGCGCCATTAATTGGGTGCATCGCGCGCCACCTACAAAACAAGAATGAGAAGGAGCTCAAGTTGACGGAATGCTTTGTTTAGGCCTACGTTCGGGACTGATTATTTTCAGTGAAATTGTTTTGTTTTTTTCAAGTTGTCGATAACGAAATTCCTCCATGCGGACTAGCCTATAGGCTAGGCCTAATGAGAAAAAATATGGGGATGGATGTAGATTCCGGGCGTACGGTCGTCATGTTTACATAGGGCGATCGCTGCGGTTAACTTTGCGTCTATTTTGACGGCAATTTTTTTTGGTTATTTGCCCCCTGCTGGCAATATATATGATGATGACAATATGTCATGGGGGGGGGGGGAGGGCAAAGCCCCCTTCAACATATTATTGTACCCAATGGCATTCAAAATAGACAGGAACATGATTACAAAGGTCCGACATCTCCCCTGCCGCCGTCATGTTTACATTTGTCGATCGCCGTGGTTAAGTTCGCGTCTATTTTTTCGGTAATTTGCCCCCTGCTGGCAATATGTGAGGGGTGTGCAAAGTCCCCCCTCAACATATTATTGTATTCAAAGGCAGTCAAATAGGCGGGAACATGATGGCAAAGGTCCGACGCCACTACGCGTAGTGTAAATAAGGCTGGCGGTACGCCCGAACTCTACATTCTACCCAAAATATGTTATGCATCATTAGGCTAGTAAACAAATCTTTGATTTTTTCATCTGGGGGAAAAACCCCAGATTCTACGCTGGTGATCACGTTCCCATATATTTTAGCTGCTGTGGGATATAAAAATAGGTTGAGGGGGGTGCTTTGCCCCACCTCATCCCCCCATGACTTATTGTCATCATCATATTATACAGTATACTGTATTGCCAGCAAGGAGCAAATAACAGATTTATATAAAATTCAAGATTTCACTGGGAAACTGGGCTTTTCCCCCCAGATGAAAAAATCCAAGATTTGGTTAGGCTAGGCTACTAATAAAATTTATTTTATTTCCCCCAAATTAAAACCTATATAAATAGCTTGTTAAAAATATGAATATTCACATGCCATTGAAAATACATTTTTACCTAGGCCTACTGCGTTGCAGATCGGTAATATTGACCCCTAGTTTCCCTAATAAATGTTGTTGTTGTTCCCCAAGCTGCCTGGCCGAACAGCCCCAAGGCCCCGAGCAATTCCAAGGCCATAACCGAGTGCCCCCACAGAACCCTCCCCGCCGACCACAATAAAGCCTGGGTGACCGAAGCCACTCCACGGCGGGGACCTGAGGAGGGTGCGGAAACGCCCGGGAAACCAAAGCCCCACCCAGGGCCCTATGCCCCTTAGCAATTATGAAGAGAAAGTTGAGGGGCAAGGGAAAAATGTGACGCTTTGGCTTCCAATCTTGGTAGATTGGGAGGTCAATCCACGGAAGAGACGCCGTCACTTGAGATCTAGAAAATATATAAGTTAAAGGAACAGTCAGAGTAAGCTATGGGTATGGCAGCTCTAGATTGCTCAGCTCTCACTCTGATAGACCAGCCCATCACCACATGACTAGAACCCAATCCTCTCAGCATCAGCTAGGAAAGGCCCTAGAAAGCCGCCTTTGGCGGGGGGGGATAGCTGCCCTATTTCAACCCCTTTCGGGGTTGGGCACCCGCCCTCCCTAATAAATTGTTTCTAATAGTGAGGCGCAAGACGTCTTTAACTCTTTCACGCTTTTATGATGCAGAGGTTGCCAGATTAGCAATAAGAAATAGAGTTCGCTCACTCTTATAATTACCTCTCCAAAATTAGTTTTCTGCCCACAGCGTGATGGATGTAGAGTTCGGGCGTACGGTCGTCATTGTTTACATAGGGCGATCGCCGCGGTCGCACTTACGTTCCCGTCTATTTCAACATAACATAAGAACATAAGAATTTCGACGCTATATTTTCTGCTATTTGCCCCCTGTCATTACTACATGAATACTACGTTAGGTTAGGTTAGGTTAGGTTAAAATAGGTTAAAATAGACGGGAACATAAGAACATAAAGAAAATGGGAGTCTGCAGAAAGCCGATTGGCCTAAGCAAGGCAGATCCCTGTCCCACACAACCCCAATTCAATTACAAAGTCCAATTATAGGCTCAACACTCTAACACCCTGAGGATCATCTTACAAAAACGGTTAGAGATTAACGCAGGATTATGGGGGTCTGCAGAGCGCTGATTGGCCCAACCCGGCTGATCCCCCTTCACACCTAACCCTTCTCGTCCATATGCTTATCCAATTTTATCTTAAAGCTCCCTACCGTTTTAGATCCCACTATAGCACTTGGTAGTCCATTCCACCCATCTACAACTCTGTTACCAAACCAATATTTGCCTATATCTTTTCTGAAACGAAATTTATCTAATTTGAAACCATTGGTACGAGTTCTTTCGCTATCACTGAGCTTTAGTACCGGTACATTTGTCATGTCCCCTTTGTTAATCCCACTAACCCACTTGAACACCTCTATCATATCCCCTCTAACTCTGCATCTCTCTAACGAATGTAAACCTAATTTCTTCAACCTTTCTTCATACGGAAGATTTCTAATATTATGGATCATTTTTGTCATTCTACGCTGTACTCTCTCCAATGAATCTATGTCCATTCTGTAATAAGGACACCAAAATTGGACAGCATAATCCATATGGGGTCTCACTAATGACAAGTAAAGTTTTAAGATAACATCAGCAGTTCTGTTACTCACACTCCTAGAGATGAACCCGAGAATCCTGTTTGCCTTATTACGAACGCTTATACACTGTTTTCTAGGCTTCAAATCATTGCTAACAAACACACCTAGATCTTTCTCGCAGTCTGAATTTTCTAATTCTAAATTAGCTAGTTTATATTTAACATTTGTTTGCATCTTCCCTATCTTTAATACCTTGCATTTGTCAATGTTAAACTTCATCTGCCAATTTACTGACCATTCATGTAAGGTATCTAAGATCCCTTTGGAGGCACTCTATATCGTTATCTGAATCAATTGATCTCCCCATTTTAGTATCGTCTGCGAATTTACTTATTGTATACTTTAATTGTAGTATATATCTCACTTAAAATATATTTGCGATGGTACGACCATGTAAAACAACGTATTATATGATATGAAAATTCAGTAGGTAATACAAAATCGATGGGTCTCGCGGGTTTCAGGCCGTAAATAAATTCCGAAATTTGACCACTTGCGAGTTTCTGGCTATAAGGAAGTTGGAGCCGTGAACATCGATATTAAAGAGAAATGCAATAATAATGCAAGTTTCTGATGGAGAGAAAGTACTGTATGTTGAATTGGGTTTTATGAATTTATACTTGTACTACAATCGTATTTTAGCTAGTAATTCTGCTAAATATCGATGTCTACAACTCCAACTTCCTTATAGAACGAAACTCGCAAGTGGTCAATTAGGCCTAGGGCTACATCCATATAAACTTTGATAAAAAGCTAACTAACCCCATGGCTATTAACGGAGTCCATGCTTGGCAATAAGTCAATGAATGATAGCCTACTTTGAAATGCATTTTTTTTTTTTTTATGCTAGGCCTAAGAATAATAATACTTAGGCTAACAATGCAGTGCCGGTACATAACCAGTACATGATAGTAATACAGTGGTGAATGGTTAAACATTATTTGGTAATTTTCAAGAGGACACTCGTGGCATTATAGCCTTTTAAATAGTATTTTGGGTATCATTCAAGCAACCTTTCGCGGTGAGTCGCACACTCTGGGTCTGGGTTATGACCATTACATTTGTTTCTAAATTGACCACTTTTGGTAATATATATATTGTGAAAAGGAACACCTTGAGATTGTTCGGCCATATGGAATGTATGCGAAGCGAGAGAATTACTAAGAGAGTGTACGAGAGCGAGGTGGAAGGACAGAGAAGGAGAGATAGACCGAATGAGAGGTGGAAGGATGGGTGAAGAAGTATATGAGTGAATGCGTTGCTGGATGGGAGGAGGGGCGTCAACGGACTGGGGACAGAGGTGCATGGGGGTGTTTCGTTCGTGGCCACCCCTTCGGGGATCTCGAAGGACATGCCGATCTCTAATCCAAAAACTTGACAAGTGAAGCAGCCCTTAACCTAAGAAGTGCGCATGGGGGTAATTAGAAACGTCCGCCTGTGCTGACGTATTTGAGCTGTTTCCATCACTAAAATATTCATTTTACCATAAATAGCATTAATACTTATCCATACGCGCCTATTATGGGTTGATTATAAAGGTATTAACCTGAAACAACAATAAAACGAGTGAAAACAGCGTTTGGATGGTCAAAATCGGAGATACAGGCCGCGAGTTATATAATGTATGGGTGAGGCAACCTGCTTTCCCGCCAATTTCCCCCAAGGCCACTGAGACACAGTCGATCGATACGTACTCTCTCTCTCTCTCTCTTGCACTCGCTTGCTAGCAGTGATGACAATGCCCTGCTTGCAACTCGCTAATGTTAGCACGAAAATATACCTCAGAATAAGGGAATAACAGGGAAAATAGGTGATAACTGAAGGAGGGGAGGAAAGTGGGGAGGTAGAGGAGTGATATTTTGCATGGCCCAGGGGCAAAAAACAAAAAAAAAACAAAAAAAATCTATGTTTAAAGTCGATTTTTTTTTTCTCTGACTCTTAAGAGTCTTCCCGCAGTCCGCCGAGGAACTCTTAAGAGTCTCCCCGCAGTTCCCGGGTTAAGAGGGTTGCCTGGAACGCCGCTATTAGGACAAGAGACTGAAACTACACGTATATGTGGAGCACTCAGTCTTAAAATGTCATGTATGTACTGTATGTATGTGCCAGAGTATATAGATAGATTCATACTGTACCGTAGTCTATGTGAGCTACAGTAGACTACTGTATATGTAATGTTCTAAAAGTTTGGAAAATAATTTTGAGTACCAGTACCGGTAATAACATATTGTAAGTTATCTTCAGCGTTACCAAATCAGATAAGATAGCCTGTGCCGGAAATAACTCCTGATAAAGTGCACTATGGGGATAAGAGGACCAGTTTGCTCTCTGCTCACTGAGACATTGGCTATCATAGCAAGCATATTAATGTTTTAGTGTCATTATAACAATACATTTCAGAGCAGGTATTTCGTTTTTTGGTGTAGATTATAGTCACTCAGAACTATGAATATAAGCACCATATGAGGAGGAGCACTTTAATGACAACGTTTTGCTAGTGACCTGAAGAAGCTATCTGCGAAACGTTGTCAATAAAGTGTTCCTCCTCATATGGTGTTTATATTCATTCTGTAAACTTTTCTGAGTTATTTCAATACTCATAACTATGTTAGTCCTGAGACTCCTGTGGAAGGAGTAGTGATAGACAATAAGTTAAATTTCTCAGAACATTTAGCGGAAAAGATAAACAAAGCCAATAGAATTGTAGGGCTGATAAGGAGGACATTTGTGTCACTTGACGGAAGAAATCTTCAGGAATCTCTATACAGTGCTGGTTAGGCCGCACCTGGAATATGCGAACCAGGTGTGGGCTCCATATATGGTAAAGGATATAGAAGCAGTGGAGAAAGTGCAATGGAGAGCTAGCAAGCTGGTACCAATGTTGAAGAACGCGGGCTATGAGCAGAGGTTGAGGACACTGGGGCTTCCGACACTGGCATATAGGAGAAAGAGAGGGGATATGATAGAGACTTTTAAGATAGTGTCAGGAAAGTACGATGAGGATGTGTGTGAAGGTATCTTCTTGATGCGGGAGGGAACAAGAACGAGAGGACAGTCTAAGAAAATTTACAAAGAAAGAAATAGGCTTGAGAAGGCAAAGAACTCATTTTGTGATAGAGTGGTAAATGAGTGGAACGCACTGCCCCAGTATGTAGTCGATTCCGAATCAATAAGGGAGTTTGAAAGTAATCTTGATAAAGCATGGGGAAGACAAGATTTGAAGTTTGATTATAAAACAAAAATACAGAATAGTAAAAATGTTGCGTCTGCTACCGCCGCCGCCAACACCGTGAACGACCGCAGCAGTGCAAGTACTGGTACTGAGCTGGATACACAGGCATAGTTTGCCTTTTTCCAGAGGATCTACTGTAAGAAACTGTAAGGAAGTATATGTACTGTAATTAAGTGGGCATATAATTTCACACCTCATGAAAGTTAGTAGCCAAACCTCTAACCTAATCTAGCCTAAGATACATACTTGTACATACATAGGCTAAATATAAGCTTAAAGACCACTTCGTCCACATAGAGTGTGGTTACAGTCTTACGTCCTAATTGGCGGAATTCCAGGCGACCCTGTCGAGGGCTGCCTCTGTTGTCAAGTTCTATATTTTGAGATCGGACCGGACACCGGATCCCACATTTGTTTAGGTCTACCTCTACGTGCAGCTCCCCCAATAGGTCAATCTAAGCAACTACCATAAATGAAGAAAAGCGCAAAACAAAAAGTCTGGGGCTGCTTTGGGTCGCAGTCGAAGTAAGTACTACAGGTATATGCCTTGGCTTTTTGTCCCCTGCAATTATATTTTGTTATGACCTACCATAGTATATTTGTATTATACTGTATATCCTTTTTTCAGACTTCACTATGGTCGTCAAAAACATCTGCTGCATTGGTGCGGGTTATGTTGGTGGCCCCACGTGTAGCATCATAGCCTGGAAGTGTCCCAACATACGGGTCCATGTGGTCGACAAGTCAGAACTCAGGATTAAACAGTGGAATTCTGAGAAGCTTCCCATATATGAGGTATGTGTGTGTTTGTTAATAATTATTCCCTTCACTATGATGGGGCCTCTTAATTACTGTGCTCTTTAGTATTAGTTAAGGGGACCGACCGGTTATTTACGAACTTCCAGGCCTTACTTCCAATGTAAATGCAATTTGGCACAGGTGTATGTGACCATAAAACTAGGTCAACAAATTTTTTTTTTGCGTTTTTCTTTCAATTTAGGTAAAAAAAAATGAAAACTATAGCTCTACTACGACCCATTCTACACCTACAAAAATCCCTATAGCACGTGCTGTATGTGATCAAACAACTCACAATAGGTGTGTCTGTAGTTGCCATAAAGAACATTTTATATATGTGTATTTTTGGATTTAGGTGATTATGAATTAAGGTGGAATTATTGTGTAGAATTTTACGACTGTGACAACATGCTGCAACCAAACAAAGTTGGCTAGAGTAAATTGGCTTTATAGGACTTGTAGTGTTTGTAATTACCATTCCAATGGTATATACACCATTCCTATAGGTCCAATAATAATTTTAGAGTAACATCCGAAAGTGCGACAATATAGGTTCTGAGAAAAACATGTGAAAGTCTAAGGTAATTAGGTGAACTTTAAAAAAAAAAAATTTGTTTACAATATTTTACGCAGGAACATGGCAAAGTAGTAGATAAAGCGTATGGGAGGTTGTAGAGTAGCTTACGCTCTTTCCATTAATATAGGTATGCTCCTCGTACGACCAGTAGTTACCGAGCATGTTAATTTCAAAGTTCGCTATATAACGTTTTTAGAATTACAGGAAATTTTTTGAAAAAAAAAAAAAAAAAAAAATTCCAATGGGTTTTCACTAATAATATTTCACTTGCTTATGAACTGCTTATGTTGACTCTTGTTGAGTAAACACCTATTGGTATTTTTAGGATTTCGAGTTTTTAAAGCCTAAATAACCGGTCGGTCCCCTTAAGTTTAATTCAATTGAGGATTACCTGGGACTATGAGACAATAAGCTTGTTTCCCAGGCAAACTAGTTGCACATATATTAATGTACTCTTGTCATATTCAAGGAATTAATCAAATGGAAAGTTCAGGATGTTCAGGTTACTATAACAAAATTGTATTGTGCGAGTCCATGTGGTTGAAAGATTGAACATTTGTTAACATCGTTCTTAACACCAATGACACCCCAAATTAAATTTATGAAAGCATAGGATTCTCTCAGGATTCGAACCCAGGATATCACATACAGAACTTACACGCTCTAACCATTACACCATCAGACTCATAAACTCACCAAAAACTCAGAACTCATATCCTTGTTTTCAGCCTGGCTTGGACGAAGTGGTGAAAGAGTGTCGAGGCAGGAACCTCTTCTTCTCCAACGATATCGACACTGCCATCAAGGAGGCCGACTTGATCTTCATTTCTGTCAACACCCCGACTAAGACTTACGGTATTGGCAAGGTAAGCAAGTGGCCGAGTGGAGCTTTATCTTTTCCTTAGAGATCTGTGCCCCATAAATTGTTCTTTCCTTTCACTTAAACATTACGCTATTCAGTGTACAGTTAGGTCTGAGTACATGATTAGATTGATATCCAGTATTCGATAGATGGATATAAAATCGTAGTCATGTACTTAAACTTTAACTATCTTGATGGTGTGATGGTTAGAGTTGTTCAGAGCTGCCTCACTTGTCAGTTTCTTTAATTCAAGATCAGACCATAAGGTCTGATCGCACGTCTTTCTTGGTATGCCCATTGATGCAGCTCCTTCCAGGTTCACAGACTTGCATCTTTTCACCTAACTTAGTTCATCCATCCTCATCCAAGCCTGTTAGTATGTATCTCATCTCAGACACTCTTGATACCTAATTCCTCAGCTCTTCACTAGGTATCCTATATTGCAGTTTGGCCCCACACATCCATCTCACTATTCTCATCTTGTTGTTGTTCCCCATGCTGCCTGGCCGAACAGCCCCAAGACCCCGAGCAAGGCCAAGGCCATAACCGAGCGCCCCCACAGAACCCTACCCGCCGACCACAATAAAGCCTGGGTGACCGAAGCCACTCCATGGCAGGGAGCTGAGGAGGGTGCGGAAACGCCCGGGAAACCAAAGCCCCACCCAGGGCCCTGTGCCCCTCAGCAATTATGAAGAGAATGTTGAGGGGCAAGGGAAAAATGTGACGCTTTGGCTTCCAATCTTTGTAGATTGGGAGGTCAATCCACGGAAGAGACGCCGTCACTTGAGATCTAGAAAATATATAAGTAAATGGAACAGTCAGAGTAAGCTATGGGTATGGCAGAGATTGCCCAGTTCTCACTCTGATAGACCAGCCCATCACCACATGACTAGAACCCAATCCTCTCAGCATCAGCTAGGAAAGGCCCTAGAAAGCCGCCTTTGGCGGGGGGATAGCTCCCCTATTTCAACCCTTTTCGGGGACCCGCCATCTTGTTATAGTATATTGTAACAATGCTGTATGCTCAGAGTAAATCCGTTTGAATTTGCTACTGACTAATAGAAAACCCAACTTTACAGGGCCGAGCTGCTGATCTGAAGCACATAGAACTTTGTGCCCGGAAGATTGCCGAGGTGGCCGAGGGTCATAAAATTGTGGTGGAGAAATCAACAGTGCCTGTACGAGCAGCCGAGTCCTTACTGCATGTTCTGTCTGCCAACACAAAACCCGGAGTCTCATACCAAGTAAGGCTTTCTGTTTTATTTATTATTTCATAATATTGTTTTGCTGTCTCTGAGAGGGCAGCGGGGGGGGGGGATCATCAGCCCAATGGCTTGCACCTCCGGGCCAATGCCGACACCGTCCGCAGCTCCCCTTACAGTGCCACCCGATTGGGCGATCTCGCCAGCACCTAGAAGGAAAAGTAATGCAGGAAAAGAGACAGACAGAAACGGCTAAGGTAGGGTAGAGGATGCCAAACCTCACTCTGGATAGTTGATGATAATGATGCAGTATTTACCACCATGCAGTCCCTACTCAAGAGGTGGGTTAACGTGGGTGCCCTGATGAGCAGGGACTTTAGTGAATAGTTACCACAGATTGATAGACCGCGCCATCCACCAACAGCACTGGCGTCTGCCAATAACACACACTGGCTGACCTGAGACTTGAACCGTCAACCTCATGGTTTGCAGGCGAGTGCTTTACCAACCGCGCTACGGCCTGTGGCCGTAAATATAAGCTACAATCCTTACAAAATATATTTATATATGTAAAAAATTCTAAACAAAATACATGAAATTAGGATATGAAATACTGTATATGCTAAATCCCAATCAGTGAAGTATTACAGCCTAGCTGCCACACTCCCTAGTTGTTGATTGAAGAGAAGGAATGTAACAACCCGACTGTACTCCCATCGTCACAAAATATCGGGTTTCCACAGAGATACCACTCCGAGATATAGTCCAAGTAATACTGGTCACTCTCAAAATCTCAATTAAACCTTTTAGCTACCATATATCTTTCTTAAGCTTCATAAAATCTTGTAAATGTAGCTGAAATCAAATTAATAATGACGTTAGCAGTACGGAAAGGGTTATCAATGTTTTTTGTTTTTTCTTTCAGGTATTATCTAACCCAGAATTTCTAGCGGAAGGAACGGCCATAGAGAATCTAGTGAACCCCGACCGAGTTCTGATTGGTGGGGAGGAATCACGGGAAGGAGAGGCAGCCATAGCACAACTGACTTGGATATACAGCCACTGGGTCCCTACGGAGAAGATTATTACCCTTAGTACTTGGTCCTCAGAACTCTCTAAATTGGTAAGATATACAGTATATTGTAATATAGTTTTGCTAAATCTTCAATGCGTTAATTCCACATAGGGATTTTGATTAGGTCTTTTGTCTTAATATTGTGCGGTTCCTGTCTTGGTTTGTTATGTTTTGCAAGTTTTACATTTTAATTGATAATCAATATGTTGTTGTTGTTGTTGTTGTTCCCCAAGCTGCCTGGCCGAACAGCCCCAAGGCCATAACCGAGCGCCCCCACAGAACCCTCCCCGCCGACCACAATAAAGCCTGGGTGACCGAAGCCACTCCATGGCGGGGAGCTGAGGAGGGTGCGGAAATGCCCGGGAAACCAGGGCCCTGTGTCCCTCAGCAATTATGAAGAGAAAGTTGAGGGGCAAGGGAAAAATGTGACGCTTTGGCTTCCAATCTTGGTAGATTGGGAGGTCAATCCACGTTAGAGACGCCGTCACTTGAGATCTAGAAAATATATAAGTAAAAGGAACAGTCAGAGTAAGCTATGGGTATGGCAGAGATTGCTCAGTTCTCACTCTGATAGACCAGCCCATCACCACATGACTAGAACCCAATCCTCTCAGCATCAGCTAGGAAAGGCCCTAGAAAGCCGCCTTTGGCGGGGGGATAGCTCCCCTATTTCAACCCTTTTCGGAGTTGGGCACCCGCCCTAATCAATATGTTGCTTATGTAACTGCAATAGAAACTAGCCCAACTGGAGCCCGCCCATCCGGAAGCCCATGATTTCTGAATGAGCATTTCAATTCTGACTCCTTACTCAGACATCCGGAAGTCTGATTTGTATAGTCCGGAAATGCAAGATCTTGTCCCTTATTGTATTTTTGTGATAAACTAATTGTAATTTTTAACATATTGCAATTCTGTTAAGCTATTTTTTGTGTTCAGACAATAGTTTATGTGTTGGTTGCTGTGTTTAGCATGCATTTCAGTTAAGTTGTCAAGTTTTATGAATTTATTTGAATCTAACCAAGAATAAGTTTTGCTTTCATTAATTTATTCAAGTGCATTGGGGTTTGTAATGGAGGATTTATGTTAAAAACGGGGTGTTCCTTAATACAGTACCTTACTTATTCTAGAGTCGACCACCAATTGTTATACCTTACCGAACCACTTTCTCTCCGGGTATTCTTGTCACAGCGAGTGTTGATCAATTACATCATCTATACCCTATTGTTTGTTAATTTCATTAATCGAGTTTAGGAGTAAAATTGGTTAGTGGAAAGAACATAATAAATGTATTGTTAATGTATTGTTTATGCCTTACTCATCCTCGAGTTGATCACCAATTGCTATGCTTTACTTGATCTTTCATAAAATCTAGAACTGACCACCGGATGATACATTTTATGTAACCTAGTGTCAATCACCCTTTTTTTTCATAGTATTGTTTTGGTAAATCTTCAATTTACAGTAGTGATTTTTATAAGTTCTATTAAATGTAAAACTTGCAAACAAAGTCAAACCAAAACTGGGACAAAGACAATATAAAGTCAAAACAAAATATCAAAATCGCTATGTGGAAACAACGCTTACTAATTTTAAATTTATGAAATGAAAGAACACAATCCACCACATAGGGTGTACATTACTACATGAGCAAGTTAATCTGGTTCCTTATCGTTCCTGTTTTGGTTTGTCTATTTTGGAAGTTTTACATTATAATTTACATTGTGCGGTTCCTCTTTTGGTTTGTTTGTTTTGGAAGTTTTACATTATAGTTTTAATTTATTTTCTCGATTATATAGCAAATACAAAAATTTAACATTGACTTTCCAGGCATCCAATGCGTTCCTAGCCCAGAGAGTATCAAGCATCAACGCCATCTCCGCCCTGTGTGAAGCCACGGGGGCTGATGTGTCACAGGTGGCGGCGGCTGTGGGCAAAGACTCGCGCATTGGCTCAAAGTTCCTACAAGCATCAGTCGGTAAGTTAAGGGGGTATCGGGTTATTCTGGACCCCTTTCTCCTTTATGTTTAGCATCATTAGTTTAGCGATTTTAAGACCTTATGATTTTAAGAATTTTGACTATTTAAATACAACTGTGTGCATTTTCATCAATTTCTTTATTTCAATGTAAGGGAAATTGGACTTATTGGTGTGTAAGCATGTCTGTTTGTGTGGAATACTTCACTATACCAATGCTAAATCAATTATACAATTGCCCCTTTTTAATAAATTGATGTTAATTAGTATGCAAGTGTGGGGAAGGTGAATTTCTGTATATATATTTTTCTGTAGGGTTTGGCGGTAGCTGCTTCCAGAAAGATTTACTGAACTTGGTGTACATTGCGGAGTGCCTCAACCTACCAGAAGTGGCCATGTACTGGCAACAGGTGACGGACATGAATGAATACCAACGAACGAGGTAATTGTGGGTCTAGGTTTGTATAATTTCATAATATTCTTTTGCTAAATCTTCAATAAGTTATTTCCACATATTGATTTTTATTAGTTTGTTATCTAAATATTGTGAAGTATCTGGAGTTGGTTTGTTTGTTTGCAAGTTTTACATTTTCATTACTAGGTAGTCCTGAGTGCAATATGAACCCTCTTTTTTTAACATTAATAATGTAAAAGTTGCCTCTGCCTAAAATTTACCACCTGCCTTAGAAACTACCATAAGCACCTGTACCATCCCAAGGAAACATCAACCCTTGACTTTTTCCAGGTTTGCCAAGAAGATTGTAGGTGCTCTGTTTAACACGGTGACAGACAAAACCTTGGCTGTGTTTGGTTTTGCCTTCAAGAAGAACACGGGAGACACCAGAGAAAGTCCGGCCATATTTGTTTGTTCTCACTTACTGGAAGAAGGAGCAAGACTAAATATTTATGATCCTAAGGTATACATACCTACATTATTTTTAACATCGTTCTTAACACCAATAACACTCCAAATTAAATTTATGAAAGCATGTGATTCGAACCTAGGACATCACATACAGAACTTACACGCTCTAACCATTACACTATCAAGACAGTTATAAGTACAGTCGCGCTAATAAGTGATGTCTCGGCACCAAGTATGTTTTGGTCAATAATTGGTATCAGCACTATCTAAGCTTCATTTCTTCATATTGAGTGAATGAAATATACAAACATGTTCCTACACTTACACACCCTGTTCAACATCTGACAGACAATAATACAGTACAGAGCAAGCCAAACGTAATGACAGATGTGTAGGATAGCCATTTTGTTCACCTTATAGCGACGTTCCAGTCTTTGGCATCCCTCTTAGTCAGTTCTTTAGCTGCGAGATCAGTTTACACCACCTGATCCCACGTCTCTCTTGGTCTACCTCTCCTTGCGACTTCCTCCACGTTCATAGCCTTGCTTTTCTTAACTCAATTATTCTCATCCATCCTTTCCACATGACCATACCATCTAAGCCTGCTCAGGTAAGTTCTAACTTATGTCGCTATCACACAAAAACTTTTATAGTCAACGTACGATGATCAACATTTTTCTGGCAACATTTTGGAATAATTTACACTGGTATCGGAAACTATACTGGTGATAGATGAATTTAGGTAACCGAAATACTGTATATGAAATGTTGACCTCATAAGCTGCCAGACCAATGTTGAGGATAAATGTTGAGAGAAAAAGTGCTTGTGTGAAACCAGCTTTAGGTTTATGTAAATTTCTGGAAATATAGGGACCTTCACATTTAATGGAGGAAAAAGAATATATATACCCTATGTAACCTACTGTGTGTCGTACAAGGAGAATATATATACCCTATGTAACCTACTGTGTGTCGTACAAGGAGAATATATATACCCTATGTAACCTACTGTGTGTCGTACAAGGAGAATATATACCCTATGTAACCTACTGTGTCGTACAAGGAGAATATATACCTATTAACCTGTGTGTCGTACAAGGAGTATATATACCCTATGATATACAGTAACCTACTGTGTGTCGTACAAGGAGAATATATACCCTATGTAACCTACTGTGTGTCGTACAAGGAGAATATATATACCCTATGTAACCTACTGTGTGTCGTACAAGGAGAATATATATACCCTATGTAACCTACTGTTTACAAGGAGAATATATATACCCTATGTAACCTACTGTGTGTTTAGGTAATATACTATGTAACCTACTGTGTCGTACAAGGAGAATAATATACCCTATGTAAACTACTGTGTGTCGCAAGGAGAATATATATACCCTATGTAACCTACTGTGTGTCGTACAAGGAGAATATATATACCCTATGTAACCTACTGTGTGTCGTACAAGGAGAATATATATACCCTATGTAACCTACTGTGTGTCGTACAAGGAGAATATAACCCTATGTAACCTACTGTGAGGATATATACCCTATGTAACCTACTGTGTGTCGTACAAGGAGAATATATATACCCTATGTAACCTACTGTGTGTCGTACAAGGAGAATATATACCCTATGTAACCTACTGTGTGTCGTACAAGGAGAATATATATACCCTATGTAACCTACTGTGTGTCGTACAAGGAGAATATATATACCCTATGTAACCTACTGTGTCGTACAAGAGAATATATATACCCTATGTAACCTACTGTGTGTGTACAGGAGAATATATATCCTATGTACCTACTGTGTGTCGTACAAGGAGAATATATAACAAGGAGAATATCTATACCTATGTAACTGTGTGGTGGCTGTGAATTTTGGAAATGAGTCTTTGGAGCTGGTGAACAAGTTTTGTTACCTAGGAGATACCATCTCTGCCGGTGGTGGGGCCGAGGCTGCCACTGTTGCTAGAATTAGGTGTGGCTGGGGGAAGTTCAGAGAATTGATGCCAATCCTGACCATGCAAAGAATGCCTCTCCCCCTGAAGGGAAATGTGTATCCTCATGTGTTAGAAGTGCAATGACGTATGCCTCAGAAACATGGGCCGTTAAAGTAGAGGATGTCACAGAATGGAGCGTAATGAGATGAGAATGGTGAGATGGATGTGGGGGCCAGGCTACAGGATAGAATAACAAATGTTGAGCTGAGGAGACGTTTAGGTATAAAGAGTATTAGCGAGGTGATGCGTACAAGTAGACGGGATGGTATGGACATGTGGAGAGAATGGATGAACAAAATTGGGTGACAAAATGCAGGTCTGTGATTGTGGAGGGAGCTGCACCAAGGGGTGGACCGAGGAAGACCTGGGATCGGACTATACGCGCCGATCTCAAATCCAAGAACTTGACAAGTGAAGCAGCCCTTAACAGGGTTGCCTGGAACGCCGCCATTAGGACAAGAGACTGAAACTGCACTTATGTGTGGAACACTCAGTCTTAAAATGTTATGTATGTATGTATGTAACCTACTGTGTGTCGTACAAGGAGAATATATATACCCTATGTAACCTACTGTGTGTCGTACAAGGAGAATAAAGGGGTTGGTTGGTTAGTTTGGACCTACGGTTATCATATACAGGTCTCCCTCACTATCCAATGCCCCGATTTACAATATTATTATAGGTTATTAAGTGTTTGAGTTTTGGCTGGTCCGAGAATGCATCCCCATTTACACCATTAATTTTAGGGTTCGCTATGCAATTTAAGATCGGGTTTTCAGGAACGTAACATAATCGTAAATCGAGGGAGACCTGTACGATTATAATTATTCATTAGGCCAGAAATCTTTACCTCTTATCATCTATAACTCAAAAAGGGCTAGAGCAAAGATGTTGTACAAAGGAAAAAAATATACTCAAAACAAAACGGACTGTCGCACACTTTTCTTTATCAAGTTTACACTTTCTTGCCGTTTTTTAATTTGATTATACTATACCTGTATTTTATTATGTCTGGTATCTGATGTTTTTTCTATCTATTTACTCAGGCCCAATCCTCACCTTTCCTATTTTTTTTTTCTTTTCTTTTAATATCATAATATTGTTTTGCGAAATCTTCAATACGTTAATTCCACATAAGGATTTTGATAAGTTCGTTTGTCTTTATTTTGTGCGGTTTCTGGATTTGGTTTGTTTTGCAAGTTTTACTTTCTAATTTGAATAGCTAATCCAGACTCCATTGACAGGTTGAGAAACATCAGATAGAAGCTGACCTAACGAGTGCGAGAGCCACCAGCGAACCTGAGAGGGTCAAACAGTTAATAAGCATCTACACCGACCCTTATCAAGCTGTCAAGGATGCTCATGCCATTGTGGTTCTAACAGAGTGGGACGAGTTTAAGGTTAGTTTGTACATACTCTACATTTTGTTTTCTTTTAAATTGCCAGACTCCGTAATTCCCGAGAAGTGGTGGCCGTAAACATAAGGCGTTTGTCACGAATCGCTAGGTCAAGTTGCCCAGGCATGACATCTACCAATAAAATTTTGACAGTGAGGGCTTGATCCGCCGACCCTTCGATCAGCAGCCGACGCTCTACTGACTATGCCACGGCTCACGACAATCTACATACATTCTTCTTATTCCTATATTTTTTGTAAATAATGAATTTACTCCTATCAATACAAATGTAATCCTGGCATAGTTAATTTCCAAAGTAAGAGAATCCCTCCCAAATTAATGAGAGGAGAACACCTCTTAGCAAGCTGTCAAACGAGAGCCTATTCAACCCCTTGCCAAAAGCAGAGTCCCTTAAGTCAATAATAAGTGATATGCGAGTCTTTGGCCCCAACACCACTTTGTCACCACTTAACTCGTACGGCGCCAGGAGATTTTATTGCCTCGGGCCGTGGCATGCTCAGTAGCGCGTCTGACTGCTGATTGAAGGGTCGCCAGTTTGATCACACCCCGTGCCATTGGTTGACGTCAAGAGTTTGGACACTCAGGTCTAGCGCTTTGTGGTATATGTCCAGTAAAGTCCTTGTAAACAAGGGCACATCCTAGCCCTGTCAATCAAGGGACTGCACAGGGTTAAAAACTGCTTTAAGAAAAAATGCTCGCCTAGTGCCAGGATATTTAACTTATTTTTATATATTATTATTAACTCCTTGCGACATATTATGTTCCAATAAGTCTGAGGAGGCGGTTGACATAGCTTTTGAGTCTTGAATTTGGCTCATGAGTGTTGTCGAAGCCTTACATATTTCTCTATTTCCATCCACCAGAATGCTGTTTATTGTGATGTATCATATGTCAATGGAAAGAGGAATATTTATAGTACTGTACATGATAAATTTTTTTTTTTTAAATACTGTAAATTGAAATATGAAAGTGTAAATGAGTCCGGAATACAATTATTTCCCATGCAATTGTCTTCACACCGTCTTATCTCTAAATTGTGAGTGATGACCATATATTTTTTTTGCTCAAATAATAGTATTTTTTCTCTTCTTTCCAAATCTGAAAACAGAAATTGTTTATCTTCAATAGTTCTCAAGCAGTGACCGGAAAAAAAAATATGATTATGATTGATATGGTTTATAAAATTTTCGATTTATTTCGTTGCTACGAAGTGTATGGTTTTAAATTTAGGCTGTATGAATACGGCAAATAATGCTGATGAGTATAAAACAAACTAGAAGTTCCTACGGCAAATACTGTTTGCGCTATGAATATTTGAAATGAAGAGCCAAAATGCGAATATTTACGCTTCACCCGTCTCTGTTCCGCCGACGCTAGCCGGGTTCCGAGCTGTTCCCCACCTCGTTGTTGCGTTATTTGCTCGGATATGTATATACTGTAACTGTATATATCAATGGAATCGGAAAATTGTGCTCTTTCTAATGGTGAAAACCAAAATAATATAGCGTAATTGGTTCGTGAGCTATGCACAATTGTTTCCATGCATTGTTATTGTTATGAAAATATATGAGAATGTTTATACAGTTGTATATCTTTGCCACAATATACAACACTTTTATATAATTTTCCTTGCCAATAATTGTATAATGCTCATAGAAGACATATCAGTCATGAAGGTTGTCAATTTTACTTACCTGGTAGGGCCACAACCCTTTCCAACGAGAAGGGAAATGGCTCCTGGGTTGACACTGAAAAAAACAAAACAAGAAAGCCAGGTTATCTTCAGGTAATAAATTCAGAAATAATTCTATTGTACACGTAAATAAAATAAAGTAATGCATATATATATATATATATATATATATATATATATATATATATATATATATATATATGCAAGGTGTCAAACAAAATATAAAGAATGGTAAATGGTAATGGTAATGTATGTATGTGTGTGGATATATTTATATACATATATATATATATATATATTATATACTGTGTACATACAGTATATATATACAAGGTGTCAAAAAAAATAATGGTAAAAACAATGTGTGAATGTGTGTATTTATATATAGCCTACATATATATATTATATATATTATATATATATATATATATATATATATATATATATATATATATATATATATACAATGTGTCAAACCAGAGAAATATGTGCAAATTCCAAGCCACCCAAAGAGGTACTGCACTTGACTCGTTATTTTTTTAGAGTGGTTTCCCCAGGAGGCCTATATCCACTGTAAGGGGGGGGGGGGTATAAAAATAAATAAAAATAATAATAATATATATATATATATATATATATATATATATATATATATATATATATATACAGTATATATCAAACTAAAATAAAAAATAAAAATAAAAATACCCCCCCTAAAAATAAAATACAAAATAAATATATATATATGGGGGTGGGGGAGGGGGGAGTATAATAATAATATATAATATATAGATACTAGCCTAGTAATAATAATAATATATATATGGGGAGCAGGGGGAAGAGGGCTAGGGAAAAAGGCTAAGAATATCATATGAACTACAACATATGGAAGAGGAGAGGAAAGCTATTGCAGGTATAAAGGAAAATTCCAAATACTTCTTTTCATACACCAAACAAAAGGCTAAAACAACATCAAACATCGGCCCACTGAGCAAAGGGGACGGCTCTTTCACAGGGGACAAAAAGGAAATGAGCGAACTCTTAAGCAGGCAGTATGAAATGGCATTCAGTGAGCCTGATGAAACAAAAGTCATCAGAGACCAAAATATATTTTTCATGGAAACCTCCCCCACGGAAACCCCTCAGATGCTGGATATTGATTTCGGTCCAAAAGACATAGAAGAGGCCATTTCCAACATGCCATCCCACTCGGCACCAGGCCCGGACTCGTGGAATTCGATCCTAATGAAGAAATGTAAGGAAAACCTCTCAAAACCCCTGGCTATAATGTGGAGAAGGAGTCTAGACACTGGTGACATACCAGATACAGTAGCTTGAAAAACGCAATAATTGCCCCACTGCATAAAGGAGGGAGTAAAGCACTACCAAAAAACTACCGCCCGTTAGCTCTAACCTCTCACATCATTAAAGTTTTCGAGCGAGTCCTGCGAAGCAAAATTTCAACATTCATGGAGACAAATGAACTACACAACACCGGTCAACATGGGTTCAGAGCGGGAAGATCATGTCTCTCACAACTTTTGGAACACTATGACAAAATTCTTAAAGCGCTAGAAGAAAAGAAAAACGTGGATGTCATTTACACCGATTTTGCTAAGGCATTTGATAAATGTGACCATGGTATAATAGCCCACAAACTGAAAGCAAAAGGTATAACTGGGAAAATCGGACGGTGGATATACAATTTCCTCGTAAACCGAAAACAATCAGTAGCAGTAAACCAAGTCACATCTGAGCCTTCGGATGTCAAAAGCTCAGTGCCCCAAGGAACAGTGCTAGCGCTCCTTCTGTTCCTCATACTAATTTGCGACATAGATACCAACACCAGACACAGTACGGTGTCGTCTTTTGCTGATGACACAAAATTAAGCAAGATAGTAAACACACAAGAGGACACGGGCCGACTGCAGGAAGACATGAATGTAGTGTTCCAGTGGACCAGGGAAAACAACATGCAATTCAATGAGGAAAAATTCCAATTAATACGGTACGGAGATAATAATGGTGTTAAAGAAATTACAAATTACTTAACAGAATCTAACCACATAATAGAACGGAAAGACAGTGTGAAAGACCTTGGGGGTATTAATGTCTGAAAATATGGGTTTCAAAGTACATAACCAGGTCAAAGTGGCGGCTGCGAAACGTCTTAACGGGTTGGATTCTGCGTACTTTTAAAACACGCGGTGAATTGCCTATGATAACGCTCTTCAAATCTCTAGTGCTACCGCGGCTTGAATACTGTAGCGTATTAACATCCCCATACAAAGCAGGTGAAATAAATGACGTAGAGAGTGTACAAAGAAATTTCACTTCGCATATAAGTTCGATAAAACATCTACACTATTGGGAGCGTTTAAGAGCACTGAATCTGTACTCACTGGAACGTAGAAGAGAACGTTACCTAATAATATACACGTGGAAAATCGCAGAGGGTTTAGTACCAAACCTACATACTCCGATAGTCATGAAATTCAGTGATAGGAGAGGCTGGGAATGCGAAATCCCCCGGAAGAATAACAGGGGTGCTATGGGCTCTCTGCGAGAGGGCTGGTTATCACACAGAGGCCCACGTCTCTTCAACAAACTCCCACGGCGAGTAAGAGACATGAGGGACATCTCGTTAGACAGCTTCAAGAGAGCCCTAGATGTCGAACTGCAAAAAGTGCCAGATGAGCCCATCCTCGCAAGGGAGCGAGCTGTCGCTTCAAACAGTCTACTGCACCAAATCACCACCCATAACGAGGGGCGTCGCGCTCCTTGGTGCCGCTAGAAGAGTGGCGAACACATCAAAAGGTATCAAAAGGTAAGGTCAGGGGGAGGGGGAAGTATAATAATAATATATAATAAATAGATACTAGCCTAGTAATAATAATAATATATATATGGGGGGAAGAGGGGGGAGTATAATAATAACATATAATAAATAGATACTAGTCTAGAAATAATAATATATATATGGGGGGCAGGGGCAAGAGGGGGGAGTATAATAATAACATATAATAAATAGATACTAGTCTAGAAATAATAATAATATATATATGGGGGGCAGGGGGAAGAGGGGGAGGGGGCATAACATACATAAATACATAAATACGAATTTTGTATATATATATATATATATATATATATATATATATATGGGGGGAGGGGAAGGGGAGTATAATAATAGTATATAATAAATAAATACTAGCCTAGTAATAATAATATATACTGTATATGGGGGGCAGGGGGAAGAGGGGGAGGGGGCATAATTATAAAAATACAAAACATATATAAACAGTACAAGAGATCAACTGACTGTCTGGGGAAGGGTCACTCAGGTCCAGGTATCCTATTGGGAGGTGTGAAGCCAAGGGAGTGGTATTCGAAGGTGTGAAAACCACCACAACTACCATCACCACGACCACCTCCACCACAACCATCACCACCACCACCTCCACCTCCACCTACTCGTGGCGACAGAAATGTTGACTGTACTTACTCTGACACTGCTGAGATTCCCTCGTGGCCACCAAGCCGTATATGTAGAGTGCTTTTGCCAATAAAAAACTTACCTCCCAAGCACTTTCCACCAGTAAATTATCGAGCAAAAATGCACAGGGGGGAGGGAGCTTGGCGACATATGCTCCACCAGTTATGAACGTTTTTTCACTAACAAACACTAATACAAGTAAGATACACTACTTGAACTGATAAATGGCAATATAATTAACTCAATATTATATGAAAGTGATCCACAAACAAGCGAAACGTATAGGCAAAAACCATGGCCCCTCGTGGAGCCCACCACCTTGTTCACGTACACCAGAGACTAGCATAACACATCACTAACATGGTTATTATACCCTAAACAAGACTAACACAATAATCCATCGATAACCCAACAATATAGCACTTCGTTTGGGATATATTAGGGCGGTAATACCTGCCAGGTTGGGCAAAATGGAGGCCCCTTGGTTCAAAGGGCCGCACACACCCACCAAGTAGGCTGGCTGCTGGGAAGAGACTGACTGTTTCTACCCCCGCGGGGCCCTCACAGGGACGCCAGGGGGTTGCTAGATATTTCCACATGTAGATCTAACTTATGGGACTTACCAGCCAAAAGACCGAATCAATAGCGTCATAAACTAATTTTCTGGCAATATAATAAGTCCATATGACGCGGTAGCGTCATATGAGTTTTTGGCTCACTCTGTCATATGACTCGATAGCGTCATATGAGTCTGAAGGAGTTAATATATATACTGTAAAGTGTTTAAGTTGTATAGTAGAGGATAAACACAGAATAAGTACTTACAGGCACATGGAAGATGGTAAAATAGTGTACGGAAATCACAAAATACACGCCCTTAGCCCCCCGGAGCTGAGCGTTGGGCAGTGGTGGTGGTGAGCGTTAGTTTTCGCTCATTTAGCCCACGTGATGGAGATAATGAGTGTTTCTTATGGGTTTTTTTATGATTATAGGTGATTGTTATCTCATGCGCCAACCGAGGATATGTGATTGCCTTGACAACATGGTCGGCGGGGGTGACCAGTAGCGACATTGGTAGAGCGCTCGGTTTCTAACCGGGAGGACCGAGTTCGATTCTCGGCTGGTGGAGAGAGTTGGGCAATCTCCTCACTCCCCATGCCTCTGTTCTGATCGCCTAACAGTAAAATAGGTCTATGACAGAGTAAAAAGGTTCCTCATGACCTCATCCCTTAACCCGGCAAGTGCTGGAAGACTCTTAAGAGTTTCCCCGGGCGACTGCGGGAAGACTCTTAAGAGTCTGGGAAAAAGAAAATCCATTTAAAACACCACCCATTTTTTTTGTTTTTTTTTTTTTTCCCCTTGGCCATGCCAAATATCACTCCTCCACCTCCCCTCCTTCCCCACTTTCCTCACCTCCTTCAGTTATCACCTATTTTCCCTGTTATTCCCTTATTCTGTGGTCTATTTTCGTGCTAACATTAGCGAGTTGCAAGCAGGGCATTGTCATCACTGTTACCAAGCGAGTGCAAGAGAGAGAGAGAGAGTATCGATCGACAGTCTCTCTCCAGACGTGGGGAAAAGTGGAGGGGAGGGAGGTTGCCTCAGCCATACATTATGTAACTCCCGGCCTATATCGCCGATTTTGACCATCCAAACGCTGTTTCCACTTGTTTTATTGTTGTAACAGGTGCATATGGATAAGTATTAATGCTATTTATGGTAAAATAACGATGTTAGTGATGGGAACAGCTCAAATACGTGCGCACAGGAGTGTGGTGTCTCATACCCCCCATGTGCATGTCTTGGGTTAACTACTACAAAAAAATAAAAATAACATTTAAAAAAAAACATGGTCGGCGTTCAGAGAAATATATTTATGAAACGCTACAACTTACCGGTATCTGAAATGCATGCTAAACAAAGCAAACAAAACATTAACTATAGTTTCAACACAAAAATAGCTAAACAAAACCGCAATACGTCAAATATTACAATTAATTTAGCTACAGGCACCCAGCTGTGTATTTTTCTATAGCATAGTGAGCACGCTAAAGGCGCTCACCTTAACTAATTTGAATTTTAAATCCTTTCAGACTTATGATTACCAGAAGATGCTTGGAGTCATGAAGAAGCCAGCGTTCGTGTTTGACGGACGAAAGATCTTGGACCACGAATCACTGATTGACCTGGGCTTCCACACAGAGACCATCGGGAAGCGGTTCTCCCGCGACACACTCATACGCTCTTCCGGTGGGGACCTGTAGATCAACCTTAGTGACAGATATATTCTTGAATTCATAAGTTCGGCGACACCCTTGTTATGAAATTCTACATATCAACATTTTTGCCATATGATCAGGCTAGCCCGAGCCTCGAACGCTGGCCTGTTTCAGATAGTCCATGTGCCAGATCCCAATACTCCATTAATCGTTACCATATACTGTACAGGGACAGGTTTTCAGCATAAACTTCAATAACCAACTGCTAAAGGATATACTATAGATTTGTTTATTTATGTAATTAGTTATTTTTTAATTTAGATACTAAATGCAACTTCTATATAGCACACAGAAAATATGCTACTGAAACAAAGTGAAATTTGTGTATACATTAATATAACATGACAACGATACAAACAATGTCTGAGTTGTGATAATTTGGTCTTTAGGATGGTACTGATTTTGTCTCTAGCCCATGGACTAAGGTAACTAATTGGACATGAGAAACGAGAACAAAGAAAAATAATCTTTAAATCAAGATATGCCACTTGAGAAAAAACTAATACAAGCAAACCGGGATTCGAACCCTGGACCTTGTGATCAACAGGCACTCGTTCGATCCCAAAAATAGTTAGTGAGTGCGACTGTAAAATCATTTATTACTGTTAAGATAAAGTGCCTTATCTAGTATCTCATCTAGGTTGTCGCTGAACTATAGAATCCGGCTGTACAGGGGGCCAAGGTGAAATCACACAAGCTCTTTTTGTGGCAATTTTATCTGCAGTTTCGGAATTTAAGTTCTATAAGAATTCGGACACCTATAATACTCTACTTTTTCTGCAATTTTTCTGCATTTTTTTTTTATTTATTCTGCCCTGGTATCTTCTATATCAATGCTCTGTAAGAATTCTGGCATCTCAGATAATCTATAAATACTTAAGCGTCTATAATTGTCTACCTTCAGTCTAGTGCTATGTTTTTTAAGATCAAAATGTTGTTTTCGTTATTTCCTCATAGAGATTTTTATAAGTTTATTTTTCTTTATAGTAGTGTGCCTTTTCTAGTTTTGGTTAGTTTATTTTGCAACTTTTGCATTTTAATTACCCACACCAATGCAAAAAAACAACAACTCCAAACTATTGTAAGAGGAAATATTGCTTTTTGAAAATAGCCAGAAAGTTTAGCTATGTGATTTCTCCATGGTGCCCGGTGTGTGAGTGGTTACAGTATTAATGTGTGGTAGTTTACAAGATATATGTTTGTAGTCCTTAGTTGTGTGGTATTTGCTTTTGTAATAACACCTTTTAGTTGTGCCCCTAACAGAAAAAGGATTATTTTTGTTGTTTTGACTTTGATCTACTGTACAGTACCCTGTTCATTATCGGTAGGCCAGAAATTGTAACCCTTAACCTCTGTACCGCAAAAAGAACTAGAGCAAAGAGATTGAATTTCTACACCTTTTCTCTGGCTGACCCTTCCCAAATGGTAGAAATATCAGCTCGATTACTCAAGTCGTTTCTGAGTTATAGAGGTTAGTAAATCAAGAGCTTTGGCCTACTTATAATGAATAGACTATAGTACTGTATGTTTTATTTGCTGTAGAGTCAAGAGCATAAATGGCGATGCACCTATTTGAATTAGTGTTGAATGCAAACAAAACAATATGATGGTTTTTAGCTCAAATGCTTTAAAAATTGTCTGTAAATGTTCAAAGATTCAAATTAGAGTAACCTTATACATGCTGAAGACTGTACTGTACCATTATTAATATTTTGTAGAGATTAAAAGTAATCCACATAATCACCAGTTGCCTAACTAACATTGTGTACTACAACTTCACTCAAAAGTAGTGTCCCACTGTCCCAACTTTACTACGGTACCTCTCGATATTGGAAAAAATATAACTTGGCAAAACTGATAATTTATTTGACTTCCCAAATTTACTAATTCCTTGAACATGACGATGGTGTATTGTTATATGGGAGATCAGTTTGCTTGGAACCAGATTGACTTTTTCATGTAGTGATGTACACCCTATGTGGTGGATTGTGTTCTTTTATTTCAAAAATTTATTTTATTAAGCGTTATTTCCACATAGCGATTTTGATTACCGTAGTTCTTTTGCATTTATCTTGTGTCGTCCCAGTTTTGGTTTGTTTATTTTGCAAGTTTTACATTATAAATTTTATTTTGATGTTAAGGACTTTGCATATATATTAAAATCTAAAACTTAGCAAATCAAACTTATACGTTCATACTAGAGAGGTAACCATAGTTGAAAAGTTTAAAGAGGAGCTAGACTTTTGAGTGTGATTGTACAACACAGTAACTATATTTCACTGTTGAGTCTTCCATTTCACCTCATTAACCCCTTCACCATTACGTAATTTTCATCATATTCTGGTTACCATTAGATGATTTTCTTTAGTTTATCATCTACCTAAAGGAATCAAATGGGTAAATACGATCTCAATACACCCTCTTAATAATGTATGTCCTTAAGTGTCATACCATCGTCCAATTTTAGCCAAAATCAAAGGTAAAAAGGTGTCATGGAGCTGAAGGGGTCAAGAGCTTCAGAATAAAGGAAATAATATGCTACTTAGCTACAGCACCCCACTCAAATGAATCTCAAGAAGACAATCGTCTAATTTTAGCCAGAATCAAATATATAAAGGTGTCATTGTGTTGAAAGGGTTAAGTGAGGATTGCATGTATATACAGTATATAGATTATAGTACAGTACTGTACTGTACTTAAAAAATTAATGACCATGTAGAACTTTATTTATTTATTTTGTTTTTTGAAAGTTTGAAGGGATATATCACTATATAGCGACATTACTGTGGAGTTGGCGTTGGGTCAAAGTTTGAGCAGTGAGTACAGTAGTGTTTTGTGTGGTAGTTTAGTTGATCTGCTGCCTTTACTGTGTATTCGTGGGCATAATTTTGTATATGTGGGTATATTTGTGTACTTAGAGGCCTTATTTTGTATCTGTGGGTATTTTTGTGTACTTAGAGGCATTATTTTGTATGGGTATTTGTATTTAAGGGCATCTGTGGGTATATTTGTGTACTTAAGGGCATTATTTTGTATCTGTGGGTATATTTGTGTACTTACGGGCATTATATAATTTGTGTACTTAAGGGCATTATATTTGTGTACTTAAGGGCATTATTTTGTATCGGTATTTTTGTGTACCTGTGGACTTTATTTTATATCTGGGCATTTTAAAGTTGCGCCATGGCTCTACTCTCCTCAAAGATTGTAAGTGAAGAATTGGCTTCTTCCCAAACATAGGTGGCGCCAACGAACTTTACAACAATCTTGATCCCTGACCTCTTTGTAACTCAAGAGGGCGTAGAGCAAACTGGCTATAAATATCTACACCTATTTCAAGGTGGACTCTTCCCCAATGATAGAAACGTCAGTCCAATTACTTTAATTAATTTTGATATGTGGGGTTAATCTCAGGGACGGAGTATCGAGCGAGGAATTAAGAAGGCGTCTGGGCATTAGGGGTGTCAGTGAAGTGATACGCACGAGCCGACTTGGTTGGTTTGGACATGTGGAGAGAATGGATGATCAGAACTGGGTGAAAAAATGCTGGACTGTGAACGTGGGGGGAGCTGCGCGTAGGGGAAGACCTAGAATGACGTGGGATCAGGTACTCCGGTCCAATCTCAAAATAAAGATCTTGACAACAGAGGCAGCCCTTGACAGGGACGCCTGGAAAGCCGCCATTTAGGATGTGAGGCTGTAACCACATTCTCTGTGGACAAAATGTTGTTTAAACTTGTATGTATGAGTTATATGAAGTTAAGGGGTCAAGATTATTGTCAAGTTTGCTGGTGCTACTTATAGAATGCTGAGCTGTGACAAGAATTAAGCAATAAAATATGATAGTAAATACTAAGGAACCATATTGATAGGATGGAGAGCTACATTATATATTTTTCTTTTTATATATCCAGGCTGTATTTTGTTTTTTAAATATCTACAATTCTGCTACAAAACTGAAGAAAAATCATGGCTTACTTCTTGTAAACAGAATATAGTACAGCACTACAGTATAGCTAAATAATATTATAAAATCTATCGTAAGTTAAGCATGGATGGGAAAGAACCTATTAGTTTGTTCTGGGTTGTGCAATAGTTTGCCGTTTGTGAAATGGATGCTCTTTTTAATTCCATTATATTTAGATTTTAAGGCCTACTGTGGTCCCTCCGGTAGCACTACTAGAGGGACCCCTGTACATCGATGATAGCCTGACTCAGCCTTTGTGTGCTCCATATATTTTCATATATCTTATTCCAACTAGACCACCAAGGAGCTAAAAGTTATAGTTTCATTTCAAACAAGTCTTAGTGACTACCACCCGTTCCGACTCGTAGTTACGCAGCCTAAGCTTGAAGTTGCCAACAGTAACGAGGCAGTAGTTAGTGTGGTTAATAGTAGAGTTCCATTACAGTAAAACATCTCTCTCCATAAACTTGAGGCTTTCAAGTAGTTTTCCAATGCAGACCCTCCTTCTCTCTGAGAGATATAAGTAACTGGACATCTGATGTCCAGTTCAGACTATCATCTCGGTCTTACAGACGAAGTCTGAAAAGCTGAAGTGTTTTGTCCTCTCTGAAATATGTTTTGCAACTTTTACATTTTAATTTCCCACTTCTGGACAGGATTTTACCCACATCAGTCTGAAAGGAAGGCTTTTTACTGTCTTGCTGGTGTAATGGTTAGAGCATGTAAGTTCTGTATGAGATGTCCTAGGTTCAAATCCTGGGAGAATCACATGCTTTCATCAATTTCAGTTGGTGGTTATTGGGCATAATGGTTTATCTCCCAGGGTTGTCAAACAGTTACCAGGGCTACTGGAAACTGTTAATGTGCGGCACTTTATACGGAGCTGCACTGGTCTGGTTTGGAAGGGTTAAAATATATAGATGATGGCAGCCAATATAAATTATGATAATATTAAGTTAATATTATAATTTGTCTATAAACTTACATCACTTCTGCTTCAATTCCATTATATATTATTAAACAACTTACACATTTTTTTGTTTGTATACTGCTAAGTACAGTTGCGTTAATAAGTGATGTCTCGGCACCAATTATGTTTAGATCAATAATTGATATCAGCAATATCTAAGCTTTATTTCTTCATATCGAGTGAAATATACAAACATGTTCCTACACTTACCCACCTGGGCTGGTATATCAGAGTGAGAACTGAGCGATCTCTGCCATACCCATAGCTTACTCTGACTGTTCCTTTAACTTATATATTTTCTAGATCTCAAGTGACGGCGTCTTTTCCGTGGATCGACCTCCCAATCTACAAAGATTGGAAGCCAAAGCATCACATTTTTCCCTTGCCCCTCAACTTTCTCTTCATAATTGCTGAGGGGCACAGGGCCCTGGGTGGGGCTTTGGTTTCCCGGGCGTTTCTGCACCCTCCTCAGCTCCCCGCCATGGAGTGGCTTCGGTCACCCAGGCTTTATTGTGGTCGGCAGGGAGGGTTCTGTGGGGGCGCTCGGTTATGGCCTTGGAATTGCTCGGGGCCTTGGGGCTGTTCGGCCAGGCAGCTTGGGGAACAACAACAACAACAACAACAACAACAACAACTTACCCACCCTATTCAACATCTGACAGACATTAATACAACACATATCGAGCCAAACGTAATGACAGGTGGGACATGACTTAATAGCGCGACCGTACATATAATTTGTGTGGCTTTATATTCTTAATTCTTAACACCTTGAGGATGATGATGCATTTTAACAGTTTATTTGGGCTATCATTAGATGATTTTATACAGCTTAGGAAGGATTTGTGGTAATGAAGAGGGTATTGACTATCTCAATTAACCCTCTGACTTCCATATACCCTTCCTAATCTGAATATAATCATCTAATAATAGCCAGAAAACAGGAACAAAATGTGTCATCGTATCCTGAAAGGGTTAAGGGAGCCCAGACGGTATTGTGCAGCATAATTTACTGGTTCGGCTCAATGGTTTAAGGAGGGGGTTTAGTTTTCTCTCTAAACCTCTATTAAACTTAAAAAAAAACCCACAAGACCCCCCTTCGATATAAATTTGTAAATTTTTCGGTAGAAAAATGTCCCGGCCAAAGGCTGATTCCTCTTCAAATGCAGGCTCGCTCGCCAGGAAAAAAATAGACACCTAAATGGCATGAAAGGTCTTAATATTGGTAAAGAAATAGGGCAAAAAGTTTGAAAATCGCCAAACTAATGGGGCTAATGTCTTGTAATCTCATAACTAATATGGCTAAACATGAGGGTGGAGGTGGACTAAAAAAAAAAACTGCCTCCCCTTAATACTGCAATATCACCATTAGTTTTAGCTCTTGTTGCTTTAGTTTATCATTAGGCTTTAATTTTGTATGCAATATCTTGATTATTTTTCAATGTATTGTTGCTTTAGTTTAGAAAGTGTTATTAATTTGATTGTATGTCCTTGTTGATTTGAAAGTTAATTAACCCTTTGAAGATCCGATTACCCATTTCCCTTCTGCTTTCTGGCTATTATTTGATGATGATGTTGTTGTTGTTGTTGTTGTTGTTGTTGTTGTTGACGTGTTTATTTTATACTAGCCCACTGGGCCAGGGCCCTTATAAGGCTAGTGTTCGGTGAGGAGGTGCAAAGTCAAGTCATATAACTGTCAGTAGTCAGATATCATCATAAAGTTTGGTGGCTCTCAAGAATTGTCGGATAGGAGCGAAAGTGAAGGAGGATGACTCGCAAAGAATAGTGTAATGAGGCATGCTGTAGGAATCGTCGTCATTCTGGCTCATACGCCGGACAGACACAGAGAAAATGATGGACTGTTAATGGGGTGTGACATAGTTGACACTCAGGTGGTAGATCGCGAGGGGTAATGATTTTATGAAGATTAGGAATGGTGTATGGAAGTCAGAATGTGGTTGTTGTTTTTGTCGTTCCCTAGGCTGCCTGGCCGAACAGCCCCGAGTCCCTAAGGAAAGGCCATGGCTTAGATTGGGCTTTCCCACAAGGCTCTCAAGGAGTGTAGATTATGTTGTTGGTGTAAGTGATTGTGTGGAATACAGTCTTCTATGATGGGGTGGACAGGCGTCGCCAACAGAGTCAGAGGGTTAATTGAGATAGTCCTTATCTTTATAATTCCCACAGATTCTTCCTAAACTGTATAAAATTGTCTAATGATAGTCCGAATAAACTGTCAAAATGTGTCATAATCTTCAAAGGGTTAAAATTTAGTTGTTGCTTTAGTTTTCCATTAAGCTTTAATTTATATTCTGTGATGTCTATTTAAACAACCATTGCATAGCTGTTTTATAATTCACCTTTGCTTTTTGTGTATGTATATACTGTATTCATTTATCTGTTTTCTTTTTTTGTAATTATTTATATATTTATTTATTTATTATTAATTGTTACCATTGCTTGAACAGAACAAAACTGTTCCTCTTGCTCAGTCTGCATATAGAAAATACCATTCAACTGAGACCTCTTTATGTAAGATTCAGAATTATTCCCACATGCAGCGGGAAGGCGTCTCTCTTGGTTTTGTTGGATCTTTCTGCGGCCTTCGATACAGTGGACCATGACCTACTGTTAAAAGATCTGCATTCTTACGGTGTTCGTGGAAGAGCACTCTTGCTCCTCAAATCATATTTATCAGATAGATTTCAGCGTGTGGTGATTGGCCATACCATCTCTGACCAAGCCCCCCCTGTTGTTTGGAGTTCCTCAGGGATCAGTTCTGGGACCGATCCTCTTTATAGTTTACACTAGCAGCTTGGCATCCTTGCTAGATGCTCATGGTGTTGCCTATCACTTTTACGCTGATGACACTCAGTTGTATGTGAAGATAGAAAACATTAATGATACAAAGACCAAAATGGAATCTTTATTGTCTGACATTAAGATCTGGATGGCAAAGCGGAAACTCAAACTGAATGAGAACAAGACCGAGATCATTATCATTCATGGAAATAGAAGGGGAAGTGATGCTGAAAATGTAGTGACTCTGGATATGGGAGGTTCTCAACTTCGCCCAGTAAGCTCAGTGCGAAACCTTGGAGTATACTTTAACTCTACATTGAACTATGAGAATCACATCAATCAGGTCATCAAAATTTGTAATCTCCAAATCAGAAACTTGTATTCAGCTAGACGGTTTCTTAACAAGCGCTGTCTTCTAACATTGGTTCACTCCATTGTCCTATCACGTGTGGACTATTGTAATGCCTTATTGGTTGGCCTTCTTAATTACTTGCTACAAAAAGTTCAGTCCATACTAAATAGAACAGCGAGGCTCATATTTGATCTGCCTCCAAGAACCCCCACTTCTTCATATTTGATAGAGCTGCACTGGTTGCCAGTTAAAGCTAGGATAGAGTTTAAGTTGTGTCTTTTGACTTTTAAGGCACTTATGTTTGGCGAACCTAAGTATCTTGCTGACCTCTTGAGATGCCCTTTGGCACATTCTGGTGCGATCCTGAGAAGCGTTGATGATGTGCTGCGTCTTGATGAACCGGTAGCTATCCAGCAGTCCTCTTTCTCTGATCGGTCCTTTTCTTTCGTGGCTCCTAGGTTATATAATGAATTGCCTTTATCAATTAGACAGCTGAACTCCATAGACTTTCAAAAAACAGTTGAAAACCTTTCTCTTCTGTAGGAGTTATGATCTTGCAAGTGGCAGTGACAGGTCGTTACAGACTCTAACTGCTGCCATGTTAAATAATTGTTGTTGCTTGAACTACAGGTGAACTGCACCACACTTCTCTTGATTGTGGTGCACTGAGTTACGAGCGCCAGTGAATTCCTCTGGAAGAACTGGTGCTTACGAGAAATAAAAGACCAGATTATTATTATTATTATTATTATTATTATTATTATTATTATTTATATATTTTCTTTTTTATCTAATTGTTTATTAATTTGTATTTATCACTGTTGCATGGTGCACAATATAAACAAAAATCATATGAACTTTCTCTCCAGTAACTTTCAATTGGCGATGTTATCCTAGTAATTTGGGGGGACGCTATTGCAATGATTTATATTTTTTCACCAACCAACTTCACTTCTAAACTCAAGGAGTAATTTATCGAGAGGACTTCCCTAGTGGTTAAGGCCCCATTAATTGCTCTTTCCATTCACATATGCATAGCCTACGTGAGTTGCAGTTGGGATGTGTGTACATGCTTAGATTGATATGCAGGATTTGAAGTTGCATAATAAATCTTAGGCAGTGTCCACCATTCTTTAACTGTCTTCGTGGCGCAATGCATAAGGTGTTGATTTTCGGTGTGAGCGTCCTGGGTTCGAATCCACGGACTGCCACATGTGTTTGTAATATTTCATTAATCGATTTTAGGAGTAGAGTTGGTTGTTGGATAGAACATAATAATTAATGAAATCAACAAATACATGTGGCACTCCAAGGACTCGAACCTAGGATACTCATACCGAAATTCCGCGCACTTATGCATTACGATGATTACGCTATCAAGACAGTTATTCCATTCATTTTAGGTAGTCCAGAAATTGTGACCCATGTCATGCATATACAGTACTCATACAGTGGTGGACTCATCACCCTGGTACACAAAGAAATATCTTACATAGTAACCAGTGTACAAACCAAATCCCTCCTCCCCCCAAATGATAACACAACAGAAATACAATCAATTAAAATACGCACTGGCAACAACTCCAACATAACCATCATAAACACATACATCCCTCCCCAAACATCCCCTACAGTACCAAATGAATACAGACCACACTTACAACACATCACAAACACCCAACACATCATCCTGGGTGGTGACTTCAACGCCAAGACGTCGGCCTGGTTTGTCGACAACCCCGACACAGACAGAGGGCTGGTACTACAAAACCAAACCGATAACCTCATCATCCTTAACGACATCCATCAACATACCCATATTCCTCACCAAGCCCTCTATAACCCATCATCTCCAGACATCACCTTTTGCTCCCCAGAACTCGCCCCCACAACATCCTGGAGGGTGGTCAGAACCTTAGGCTCCGACCACCTCCCGATCATTATCACCACCAAAACCAGACTCACCCCAGCTAGCCACAAACACACATACACCAATTATAAAAGAGCTAACTGGGAAGCATTCACAAATGAGACAGAACAACACTTCACAACTCTAAACAGTACACCCATCACTAACATCAACAATGCTGTACACATACTCAATAAAACTATCCAAAACGCTGACAAGAAACACATTCCAAGAGGTAACAGAAAAAGACACAACCCCAACTTCACACCAGAAATTCAAAACCTCATCAGACAATGCGACATACTGAAACACTCCCTAGCACCCCACACACAAGACATCACACAACAAATTCAAGCACTCAACACCCAAACTAACAACAAAATACAAGAACAACAAAAACTAAATTGGAATAACTTCCTACAAACACTTGATCACAAAACAAACTCCAAAAAACTCTACAAAACACTAAACAGCATCACACTTTCCAACAGCAACACAACACCATCACATGCTGCAATCACAACAACAGACTCTACTCCTTCATGTAAACAACAAGCAAACACTCTCATCAATCACTTCTCACATGTCAGCCACCTAAAACCTCACAAAGACGACCGACGTGTCATCCGACGTAAGAGACAATTCCCCACAGACCCTGACTATACACCCTTCACCAGACAAAGCATATCATCAACAATCTCAAGCACTCACCCGCCTGTGGCCTAGACAACATAAGCAACATACACCTCAGACACCTGGGACCACAAGGCATACAAGCACTCACTAACATATCAAACTACAGTACAGCTATTCACACAACACAATACCAGACATTTGGAAGCATGGTATCATCATCACATTCCCCAAACCCAACAAAGACCCCACGCTACCCTCCTCGCACCGCCCCATCACACTCCTTTGCTCCCCCTCCAAAGTCATGGAACGCCTAGTATTACAACTAATTACACCTGACCTACCTCTAGCTCCAACACAACATGGCTTTAGGCCACTGCACTCCACAAACACTCTTCTCACAGACCTTACACAAAGAGCTTTTGACGGCATCAACTCAGCTAGACCACCACACAGATCACTATTAGCCACACTCGACATTAGTAAAGCCTTCGATGCCATCCCCCGCCACAACCTAACAAACAAAATCTACAACACAAACATGCACAACAACACAAAAAGGTGGCTGGCCAACTTCCTAGCAGGCAGATGTGCACACATATCTTTTGCCGGTCAGTCATCTAAAATCAGAAACTTTCCAAACGGAGTCCCACAAGGATCCGTCCTATCGCCTGCACTCTTCATCTGTACATGCACGATATAACTACACCCAATACGCCCCAAATAAACTTACCCTCCTATGCAGACGACATAACACTCACATGCACACACCATGACCCAAAAAGAGCAACAGATCTCCTTCAACCCTATCTCAACACACTACATGGCTGGTGCACTACAAACAGGCTTAATCTAGCCCCAGCAAAATCCACCGTAACCCTGCTCACAAGCTGGACAGGAGAACACGAATACATCCCTCAACTCACCATAAACAACACACCCCTAACACATACACACACACCCAAAATCCTAGGAGTAACATATGATACATACATACATACATACATACATACATACATACATAAAATTTTAAGACTGAGTGTTCCACACATCAGTGCAGTTTCAGTCTCTTGTCCTAATGGCGGCGTTCCAGGCAACCCTGTTAAGGGCTGCTTCACTTGTCAAGTTCTTGGATTTGAGATCGGCGCGTATAGTCCGATCCCAGGTCTTCCTCGGTCCACCCCTCATATGACATTCAAACAGCACACCACAAACATTAAAAAGAAACTGACACCCAGACTTAACACCCTCAGGTCACTTGCTCACACAAAATTCGAATACAACAAAGAAACTACCACCACAGCATATAAACAATACATAAGATCAGTGATGGAATACGCAAGCCCAGCCTGGGCTTCTAACCTAGCTGAAACACATCATAAGATCTTACAGACTATTCAAAACAAAGCCCTGAAGATCATTACAGGCTGCACAGCTACTGCACCCACAGATCACCTACATCAAGAAACCAAAATCCTCAAAGTCAAAGACCATCTGGACATGAGAGGCACTCAATTCCTGGCAGCAGCCTCCACGAACCAAGACCACCCACTAAACTACATGGCAACACACCCACAGACACCAAGAAATATTAAAACAACACCCAGCACACGGTATCACACACAATTATTGTCCTCTCTCCCTCCCTGCCCACCCCGAACCAACTTCCAGAATCACATCCATACTCATATCTCTCACCGATCCATCCATCCACTCACAGACAACACGCAGCTGCATGCACGACCTCCCGAAATCCATCCTTCCGAATCCTCCCTTCCTCGCGAGGACAGAGTCCACCTGGCCAGGCTGAGATGCAGACACCATCCAGCTCTCCTGAGCTATCAGAAGAGACTGGATGACTCCGTTGTCGACGCCTGCCCGGGATGTAACACAGCACCCCATACCATTAAACACATCATAGAAGACTGCATTTCACACAACCACTTACGCCAACAACACAATCTACACTCAATGAGAGCTCTGTGGGAAAGCCCGATCGTGGCCATGGCCTTCCTCAGGGACTCGGGGCTGTTCGGCCACTTAGGGAACAACAACAACAACAACAGTACTTCTTAACTCCATCTTTCCACCTCTCACTTGGTTTACCTCTCCCTCTCTGTCCTTCCACCTCACTCTCGTACACTCTCTTAGTCATTCTCTCGCTTCCCATACGTTCCACATGGCCAAACCATCTCAAGTTGTTCCTTTTCACACTTTCCAGCTCATCTACATCCACATCACACCTCTCTCGTACTTCCTCATTTGTCTGTCTATCCCTCCATGTAAGACCACACGCACTTAACCCCTTCCGTACTGGCGACGTCCTTTTAACTTTTCTCTGGCTACTATTAGACGATTTGATTCAGTTTAAAAAGGGCCTCCAGCAATTAACAGGCTTCGAACTAACTCCCTTAGCCCATTTTACTACCACAGATCCTTCTTAAACGGCATAAAATATTCTACATATAACAAAAATAAAATGAAAAAGATGTCACCAGTACAGAAGGGGTTAAGTAACTCACAAAGTTGTTATGCTTCATTTTTAGGTTGTAAATCCGACAAATATGGTTCAAAATCACAAGAAATTTTGACGAAAACTACCGTTAATTGCTTCACTTAAAATTGTTACATTTAAATTCTTGATTTTCAGGAATTTTTACTACAACTTTACATATGGAATTACTGTAGATAACCAGTCCAAACTTTACCTTATTTTTTCAGACAAAGGCATTGAAAACTGCATTTGCATCTTGATTAGTTTGAAAATGAGTGGTTTTACTATTTTATTATTAATTATTGAATTACAGTATTTTTATATAATATTGTCACTGCATTATTATTATTATTATTATTATTATTTTACCAATTATTTATATATTGATTATTTATGCTAACATTACAGTATTATTACATTTGATATTTGTTAAAACATTATTATTAAGTTAGTTTATCCAGCAATAGATTATTTTTGCACTGAGTTAACCTTTGAGTTGTGCACTAGACTTTATAAGGTCAATAAAATTGCATGAAAGTTCTTTTTCACTGTATATAATTGGTTTTATTTACTAATGCATGCTTACCGGATATATGGTTAATATATTTTATTTTGTACAGGACTTAGTTCTCTAATGCTCACTCTCACTTTCATTTTCACTCACTCACTATCTCAGTCTCACTCACTCACCACTCTCTCTCCATATATTTACCGATACTGTATGTATATGTGTTTCTTAGTACAGTATATATATATATATATATATATATATATATATATATATATATATATATATATAGTATATATTATATATAGTATGTATGTTTGTATATACCCAGGCACATAGCTGGGGGTGGCTGACTTAAGACAGAGACTGAACAAAAAACAATATTTATACTGTAGTTCCAATTCTCAGGGTCCGGGACCACTTTCGCGTTCCCTCGTCCCTTCCTCTGTCTCGTCTAGTAGGTGAAGTCTACAAGGGGAGGAAGATTCCTAGCCTCCCGCCCTGTACAGTAATTGTATCTTTGTACTGTACCTACCGTAATTTATTGTAATGTTTAGTGCTTTAGTGTTATCCAATCTAATATTTTTTTGTGTGCTTTCTATGTTCATTTAGTATAATATTTCATGAATGTAACCCAATTGTAAATCGAGGGCGACCTGTGCCGGTAGTGCTACGCTGGCTGTTGAGCACTTTGCTGCTCCCACTGTTGATCTGTGGACTACTCTGGATTATGATCAGTGTGCTGCTCCAGCTGTTGAGCTGTGTGCTTTTTCATATGGTTTTGGATTACCTCACTGACTCACTGGTGTAGTACTTTGCTTCTTGTATTCACCTATTTGTAGTTTACAGGAATTGAGCTGCGCTCGTGTTGTCCTGTCTCAGTTTCTATTGACTATCCAGTTTACTTTTAAAGCCGTGGATATTTCTTGCTTCTACAATCTCTGCGCTTAAGTAGTCCCAACTCAGTGGTTCCTAGATTGCACCCCACTCAAGGTATGAATGAGTTGAGTGAAAGGTTTGAGGTAAATGTAGGTCTGCGACAGGGTTGCGTAATGTCACCGTGGCTGTTTAATGTAAATATGGATGGTGTGGTGAGGGAGGTGAAAATGAGAACTATAGGTAGAGGATTGGGTTTAGTAGGAAAGAAATGTCGAGATTGGGAGTTGAACCAGTTGCTGATGACACAGCATTGGTGGCGGATTCTGAGGAGATAATGCAGCGAGTAGTCAAAGAGTTTGATGTGATTTGTGGGAGGAGGAAGCTGAGGGTGAATGTCAATAAAAGTAAAGTGATGGTGTGTAATAGAGGTGCTCGTAGGGTGAATCTACAGTACTGTACTGTAGATGTGCGGCTGGATGAGGAAATACTGGAACAAGTGGAGTGTTTTAAATATCTAGGAGGAATGGAGGTATGGAAATGGAGGTTGTTGTTGTTCCCCAGGCTGTCTGACCGAACAGCCCCAAGGTCCTGAGCAAGGCCAAGGCCATAACCAAGCGCCCCCACAGAACCCTCCCAGCTTTACCACTAAGAAAGTCTTATACAGTGTTGCAGTATTCTAAGTGTGGCTGAACGAGTGTTTTAAAAGTAAGAATGTTGATGCTTATGTTGTGCCTATTAAGGGGAGGTTTTTTCTGGATCCCCTTCTCCTTTATGTTTTGCCCCATTAGTTTTGAGATGCCTGTATTAAGACGTTCGCCTTATTACTTTGGCGATTTTAAGACCTTTCGCTCCATTTTCTCACCAATGTTAAGACCTGTCATGCCATTTAGATGTTTTTTTTTGTTTTTTTCCTGGCGAGTGATAATTTAGAAGGAACTGACCGGGACATTTTGATACCGAAAAAATTACATATTTATCTCGAAGGGGGACTTGGGGATGTTTTTTTTTAAGGTTGATAGAGGTCTAGGGAGCAAAATAAAAAAAAATCCCCAAGGTTCCTCTTCATAAACTCCATGAGCTTTATTGGCTTTGGCTCTGATGCTCCTCATGTATTTGGTTCTTATGTCGTTTTTACTTCAAATTATATTTTATTAAGCGTTATTTCCACATAGCTATTTTGATTAGTTCCTTTGCATTTATCTTGTGTCGTCCCAGTTTTGGTTTGTTTATTTTGCAAGTTTTACATAATAATCTTATGACCACTGAGATATGGTTGTATGTTTGTATATACTGTACTCAGGCACATACCGCATAGCTGTGGGTGGCCGATCGAGACAGAGCCCGAACAGAAACAACATTTAAAGTTCCATTTCACGTTCCTTCGCCCCTTACTCAGTCTCGTATAGTAGCTGAATTGTAATACAGTAGGTGAATTTTACAAGGGGAGTAGGATTCCTAGCCCACTGCCCCCTCCTAGCTCCCTGAGATATGGGTATGATAAAAGGTTCTGAACTATGCTAGGTAATTTGATGAACCAAACCCACATTTATTGATAATTATATAATTTATATACAAAAAAAAAAAAAAAGGGTATGTGCCAGAGTATATAGATAGATAGATAGATAGATATAATTTGTTGATATTTATATTCAAATAATTAATTTCTTTACAGGTGGCCACTGCCCTTCCTTCGCATGGACACCTTAGTCAAGATTATCTTGTCACGGAGGATGGCAGAAATTGGATTAGTCGAAACATCTTGAAAGTTTTTTGTTTATGAATTTTTTATGGAGTCCCAGTTATTTTAACTCTACTCTTTACAACTTTACCATAGCAGATGAACTCCGTTAGATGCAGAAATCGCCTGCTGAAAATCTTTTTGAGGCCTGATTCGAACCCGGGCCTCCACGCATACGAGGCGGATAATCTACCATGAGACCAATAAAGGTACAGTACCCTACTTGGGCTGGCAGCTTAAGTAATTTTCTGCTTCTTATTTTCCGTTTAAACTCTTGTCATAATTTTACTGGCCTTACGTCCCAGATGTCATAACATCCCATCGGTGAATCAGAGGTTAGCTCAGGCCAAGATATACAGTACCTCTAACCCTATCCTATACTTTCCTAACATATCCTTGTTTTACTTAATCTTTTCTATTCTCTAAAGTATGTGCAAGATATATTGAACATACGAACATAAGAACATAAGAAAATGGGAGTCTGCAGAAAGCCGATTGGCCCACACAAGGCAGATCTCTCTATTGAACATATTTATTGAATAGGATAGATTAGGTTAGGTGAAGCATGGATGCTTGTATTGTAACTCAGCATTCCAAGTTTCTGACACTGAAGAAACTGACAGTTCTAATTGCAAGTAAAGTATTGTACCTGTATTTAGAAAATAATTAAAATAATTTAGTCTTTTTATTAATAGGCCTACAAGTCTAGAAATTGTGACCCCTAGCATCTTGTAACTCAGGAAGGGTTGGAGCAAATGGGTTTATTGCTAGAAATATCAGGTCGATCACTGTACAGTACTGTACTCAAGTTCTTTTTGAGTTAGGAGAGTTAGAGGGTTGGGATTTCTACATTCATCATAATTAGACTATGATGATTCAGTTTTAACCACCATGCACTCCCTTCTCAAGAACTGGGCTTGGGTGGGTGCCCTGATGTTTCAGGGACTTCAGTGGACAGTTGTCACAGATTGCTAGACCGCACCGTCCACCACAGCACTGTTGTCTGTCAATAACGCACACTGGCTGGCCCGAGCCTTGAACCTTCAACCTCACAGTTTGCAGGTGAGTGCTCTACCAACCGCGCTACGGCCTGTGGCCGTAAACAAAGTAAAGTAATGTATGTAGAGTAATACTAATATCAATAAGCAAAATAATGATATAGGTTTAGATTTTTATATAAAAGTCAAACATAATTTTGATGTTTTGTTATATTGTTCCATCACATCCATTCCACTAATTTGATATATGTGTGCTGGTGTCCCTACAGTATGATAATGCCTTTATTTATTTGTCCTGACTAATATTAACAACTTTATTCAAAGAGTTACTTAACCCGTTGAGCCCCGGCTAGTTATAATATTTTGTTCACCCCAGTCCCAAGCCATTTTCACTTCTTATTTTTGTTTGCTAAAATGGAAGACAAGGATGAGAAATGAAAAAAAAAAAAAAAAAAAAAAATCACCTGACATTTTTTTTTTTTGGGGGGGGGGGTCTCAAAAAAATTTGTTGAGCCAAAATGGAAGAGAATGGTGAGAAATGAAGAAAAAATTAAAAAAAACTCACCTTGGTCATTTGGGGGGGGGGGGGGGGGGGGGGGGGTCGAAAGTTCGTCTCCCCCGCATGACCACCCGCCCGGGAGCACTAGGGTGAAAACTGAGTATGGCATTGTACGGCATACATCCTAAGGAGTGTCTCACATAAATCTCAAGCCTCTAGCTCCCATACGACCGGAGTAATGAAGGTTCAAAGTGGCGGTGAACTAAGGGTGTAAAGTATCCCCACTAAGCCCACCACCACCAGCCGCGCGGCTGTCTTGGCCCACTCACACCTACCGGCCCGGCTCCCACACACACTACGGTACCTCCCCCTCCTATTCTCCCGCCATTTCCTGCCTTACGAGCCACGTAACTGATTTTAATATGTCGGACGCACGTGATGCGTCGCTGGGAGTTGGTGATCAAACACTGCCGACGCATCACGTGCGACGCTGGGTCTCACTGGGTTAAGGTTTACCTCATTTGATTCCTAGAGTTCCTTCCTAAGCTGAGTAATATCATCTAATGAAGGCGTAAATTAACTTAACCCTTCCTACCCGGCTGTCATTTTAAAAGGTAACCGCGGCAGATGGGCCGGTACCCGGGTGCCCTATTAAAATCTGTAAGCTTGAAAGCCTATTAAGCTTGGTCTGAACGCCGTGCGTCCGACGCATGTAAACAAAGCCGATCGTTGCGTCACCGCATCTCCGAAAACAATAAGGAGACGTCGGATCAATGTTATTGTTGTGACGTAAGACGAAATTAGTGTCTGAAAAGCTCCGACATTGTCAACATCGCGGAAAAATTCGCTCCACTGAAATCGTCATCACAACTGAACCAGTTGACTTACAGAGCTCTACTCAACGCCAGTCTACAGATTAAAAACCGCACTATGTTACCGCACTATGTTTATAGATGTGTGGGAAATTTCTAGCAGTTAAAATAAAAAAAAATACGGTAGCCTAGGCCTAGACATTTTTCGGCCAGATCGCCCGGATACGACCTCCGTCCTTTGGAGGACCAGCCCGGGCCACGAGGGTTAAGGGGCTAGTGGCTGTTTTTTGTTTTTGTCAATGAATTAATTTAGTGGTAGATATATGTTAGTAGAGATTAGGATAACAGTCTGTAGTCCGAGAGAAACCTGAAGCGAGTCTTGAGAGGGATCTCAGGGTTAAGGAACTATTATCATGGTTCGGGACCACTTTCGCGTACCCTCGCCTGCTTCTCTGTCTTGTCGAGTAGGAGAATTAGACATGGGGAGGAGGATTCCTTGCCCCCTACCCCCAAATATATACAAAAGGTTAATAGGATATATTGCAAAGATCACAATAAACATTTATTCTTAACAAAATACAATAAACATATAACTGATGTAAACAAATATTTTGCATGCATAAACAACAACTTTTCCAAAACTCGAGTTTTGATTACTGTATATGTAACATTAGATGGAATCCAAACACATTACATATAAATTCAGAAACACATTAAAGAACATATATCTTTGGCAATTGTACTTGGTTTGAATTAATTTACTTGTATATGTGTGTTTGTGTGTGTGTATATATACAGGTATATGTATTTCTGTGTGTGTGTCTGTATGTATTTGTGAGTGTGTACCGTATGTATTATTACTGTATCATCAGCAAGAGGAGTTTATATACAGGCAATGGAAGACTTTGAGCAATAAAGAAACAATAGCCAGATACCACTTGACCTGACAGGGACACAGCTGGGGCTCGTACAGCATGGAGTGTAATGATCTCGGGGTTAGGGGACTTTACAGGGACACAGCTGGGGCACGTGTAGCATGGAGTGTAGTGATCTCGGGGTTAGGGAACTTTACAGGGACACAGCAGGGGCACGTGCAGCATGGAGTGTAGTGATCTCAGGGCTAGGGGACTTGACAGGGATACAGCAGGGGCACGTGCAGCATGGAATGTAATGATCTCAGGGCTAGGGGACTTGACAGGGGGCTCGTCGCAGCATGGAGTATGGCCATCAGGTACTGTATACCCGTTTAAAATATGGAATTGCCTTTTCAACTGATACCATTTTTCAAAAAGTGCATCAGATTACTGTATATTATGATAATCTTGCAAATCTAGTAGACACCCAGGCTGTTGAGATCATGCGAGGCTGACGTAACTGAAAATATACAAAGGGAATGATAGTAACTCTGTACAGTATATAGTTAATATCCATAGTTCACTGATAAACTTGATTATAAACTGTGTTCCTAATAGCTTGTGACTGTCTGTTTATTTGCAAGTTAATTGGTGGTTGGTGATAATATGCATTCTTACTTTCCGCTTTTACTAACCCTGAAGTAGTACCAATACTCACCTTCTTATAAGCATCAAATGAACTAAACTCCGACGCTGGGCTCCTCTTCTTGCCAGTAGTATCGGTGATTTCAACGACGACGGGTGGCGAAGTGGGTGGATGGGTTGGAACTGAGGGAGGAGCAGTGGCTAGATAGTATTTTCTGACTGGAGCTGTGGGGATGTGGGGCTGGGGATAGTGTGGAGGATAAGGATGGTAAGAAGGGTAGGGATTGTGATGATAAGGGGCGGGTTGAGGTGGAGGATAGGCAGGAGGGTGACCATAGCCTCTAGGATGGTGATAGGTAGGGTAGTGTTGATGGTATGTAGGTTGCTTGGTAGGTTTGGGCGTTGGATATTTCTCTTCAACTTGTACTGGTTTGATGCTTGGAGGACTAGTAGGAGGCGCAGTAGTCTCGTAGACGATTGTGTTTACTTCTGTCGTACTTGGGGTCGGTTGGTGAGGTTTAGATTTGATTTCTGGACTTCCGGTGCTTAGGTAATATTTCCTGACATCCGAGTGTATTTGAGGCACCGAATCTTTTATTTCCTCCATGATGCCGGTGAGGTAGTATTTGCGGGGTGGAGAGTAGTGATGTTGGGGAGGCGAGTAGTGCACTATGTGTCTAGGGTATGGGGCCTTGGTCGCTTTGACTTTTGTATCATAAGGGGATTTGGTGGTCTTGATATTTGCAACAGGCGTGGAACGGCGCTTTATAAGCGACGAAGAAATGGCGCTTTTCGTTGTAGGTGTGGAATGACGCTTTACAGGTATATCCTTTAAGTAGAGCACATTATTTGGGATGGCATTAAGCGAGCGACCGAAGCTATGATCAAACTCCCTGGAACCGGAGGCATAGCTTTCCTTGATAGCTGCCAGAGGTTCCTGATCACCGGGGATCCAGACAGCCTCCTCAGATGTGATACCCTCTTTGACCAGCAGGGGCGCGGTGTCCCAGACGGCATATAGGAGTTGTGGCTCGTTGTCTTCTCGGCGGCGTGGTCGATTGAGGGACAGTAGAGGTTCCTCATTCTGGTGATCCCAACTGAAGGCCTCCCATATCGATCCTTCTGCTGTCAGTTGTTCTTCACTGCTAGCCCACCCTATAAAATATTATATATGATGTAAAAAGGTAAATTTAAGTGCATTTATTAACCCTTTCACGCACGTGTGGACGCAGGGGTTGCCGATTAGCAATCCGAAATAGAGTTCTCTCAATCTTATAATTACCTCTCCAAAATTAGTTTTCTGCCCACAGCTAACTCAAAGACAACTGCAGAGGTTGAAGAAACTAAACTAAAGGTTTCTAAATACCCCTGATGGTCACAAAGGCTTTAAAGTATCCCAGAACAGGCTCAAATCGCGTCCTGTGCGTGAAAGGGTTAAGCTATAGGTGTTGCTGTGGCACATATTTCTTGTCTTTGCTCTTTGGAGCTTGTGGTGGGTGAGCTACCCAGCCTGATACACAGGGGCTACTGTATATCATTCAGGATCCCACATCATACCTTTCCAGATGGGACTGCACAAATGTTCCTATTTACTGCGAGGTTAATGGAGGCATTAGATGTGATAACACTGCCCATCCATTTCTCCTGCCCAGGACTTGAACCTAAGAAACTTTCGATTATGAGCCTGTACAGCTGCTATAATTGCATATGTATATTTGTTCAAATGAATATACAGTATAGCTAGGTACAGTACTAGGTTTTAGGTCTACTGTCGTGAATATGGGAATATTCACACAAAGCTCATGTAATGAAGACAGCAAGGTTGCTATTTTGTCAGTGGTCGTTATGGTATACAGAAACACAACTAATTATTCAATCCTGATAATATCTTCCCTTGACATATCAGGATGTGAACTCAGTTACCAGCTCAGTAGCCAGACCATTCCACCGCACCTACCCTGATCATATAGGTAAGCAATTAGCTTACCCATAAGACCAGGAATTTCAGACACTTATATCTATATTGTTTGGGAGAGGGGGTCGGACGCCAGTTGGACTAGATAATAGTCCGTCAGGCGCCTGGCTCTGGGAGCCGGTATATATGAAGGGTCATGCCTGGATGTGTGGTGGGCGGGCACTGTGACGTGCTTCGCTGCATGTCTGCCTGCTGAGATCGGAACATCTCCGGGAGATCGGGGGCTGGTGTAGTGCTGGAGTCCCCTTAGTGATCCCTGGTCTCTGGGTCTTCTCCTGGGCGACCTAGATATGTGTGAATTTGTATTTTTTTGTTTTGTGTTGTGTTGTCCCTGTTCGAGCTCTGTCTCAAGTCGGCCACCCCCAGCTATGGGTTATGCCTATGTGCTTGAGTATATGCATACATACATATATCTAGGATTTACTATTTTTATTTATTAGCCTTGATCTCGGAAGATGGGATTTCTATAGCCTGATGTTGGTAAATACTGTAACGAATTAAGCTCTTTCTTCTGTTTCCCTCCACATCCAATTCATCCACTTAAAAATATGAACCAATTGTATGTCATGTATTTTAGATCACTTGATGCAGCATGGTGGTTTAGGTGTCTTATATGATTGGTGAAAATTATGTTTTATAGACTTAAATGGAGAGAGAGAGAGAGAGAGAGTATAATTATGTGAGTGAGTGAATGTGTGTATATACCCGACTATTTATGTGTGCGTATGTAACTGAAAATGCATGTGTATGACTAGCTGATTATATGTGTGTGTGCGCGCGCACAACTTGCCCAACACGTGTTCATCTTCTATAAATTTTATATTTAGATAGATACTGTAGATAGATGGAGAGCAAGTGTGTGTGTGTGTGAATTGTGTGTTTGTATTTATAAGAAGGTATGTGTTTTATGTGTGTGTATTATACATTATATGAAAGGATGATTAGTGAGTGTATGTATAATGTGATAAAGTAAATATAAGTGTTTACTAATATGGGTGAGTGAATTAGTACGTAAATGTGAATAATTAAGTGTAAATATGTGTTTGTCTAAGTAGCTAAATATCGGTTTGCATCTTAACTCACCCAACACCAAACAGAGCCAAAAAACATGTATGTCCATCCTCCTCACTGCCTCGGCCAACACTGAGTGAAAGGCTTCCCCCACTCCCATTAAATATACGATAATAACTCACTTTCCCTGATTTGGACGTCACCACCGATTTCTAAGCCGTTCGTAATTCTTGACAGGTTATTTAAAGCGATGTCACACGAGCGCTTTTTCCAGCAATTTACGATGAGCAAGTTTTCCCCTGCAATATTTCGGGGTACTCTTTCATAGGTAGCTGAAACTCGACTGAAAGTAGATTTTTTTTTTTTTAGGTGGCTGAATTCTGTTGCCAGACAATAGTTGCCCTAAAAAAATGCTCGAAAATATATACGTTCGTGTGACACCGTCTATCAGAGAAAGGTGTGCCAGGATTGAGCAAGAAGAAACTATGTTAAGGGGGCCCACCTCGTTTTATTTTTCTCTCTCTACCTATCTCTTTGGGTTGTTACCATTCGGCCCCATTCAGCCTACTGTTTTAATTAAGACATTTATCCCCATCTAGGTTTCGATTTTTTTCCTGGCGATTGGTAGCGAGCCAGCATATTTTTTATAATGTTTTTGACAGCAAGCTAAATTTTTACATTTTCCGATTGAAAAATGTCTCCGGAAAAGCCGTCCAGGCATTTTGGCTCGAACGTCCCTTTATTTTGGCCCTGTCACTCTTTCAACTCTGGGGGAGGCACTCGCTACAGGCAGTTCTGCCTTTTGTCTCCCTCACTCACATAGAAAAAAAAAAGACGCCTCAAGCTATACACTCGTCGATGATACACTTTCGAAAATTGTCCAGCAGCTCCGTCCAATCCCCACCCCCCCAAATACGCCCCTAAGAACTAACCCACTTGCGAGTTTCAGGCTATAAGGAAGTTCTAGCCGTAGACATCGATATTTAGCACAATTACCAGATAAAATACAGATGCAATGTTTTTATATATACATTAAACCAAATTTAATAAAAAAATTATCCATCAGAAGCCTACATTTTTATTGCATTTCTGTTTAATATTAATGTTTACGGTTTCAACATCCTTATAGCCTGAAACTCGCAAGTGGTCAATAAGGCAGCGTGCTAGACAATACTATATATTTAGAGATAATTAATTAATTTATTTCACTCCCAACACCAAACACCTCCCATTCCATGAAATTAATGAAAACATGTGATCCCCCCGGGATTCGAACATGGGTTATACATATCTTAAACAATTTAACCATTACACCATCAAGACAGTTAAAGGTCAAGAACATTACTACGATTGTATATCCATTTATCGAATTAAGTAACACCCTGTTGTTAACATTAATCATCAATTACAAACCCCAATGTACTTTAATATAAGGAAGCAATGAAAATTTGACTGCATCTAGAAGTGAATGCAACCAAATATTCAATAATCAAGTGTATTGCATAATTGTCTTTCTTTATTGCACTTATTAATACCGTATTGTGTCTGGCAACAAGTTTGACCACTTGCGAGTTTCGTTCTATAAGGAAGTTGGAGCTGTAGATATTGATATTCAGCAGAATTACCTGTTAAAATACGGTTGTAGTACATTTGTAAATACATAAAACCAAATCAACATTCTCTAGCCATTAGAAACATACATAATTATTGAATTTTTATTTACCATCGATGTCTACAGCTCCAACTTCCTTATAGCCTGAAACTCGCAAGTGGTCAATTGACTGCCTTGTGTATTGCATAGTGCATCCCATAGTACAGTCTGCCAAATAAGTCGTGTCGCCGCTGTCATTACGTTTTGCTCGCTGTGTGCTGTATTAATTAATGTCTGTCAGATGTTGAATGGGTGTGTAAAGATAAGAACATGTTTGTATATATCACTCGAAACGATAAGGGGAGATTTCCACTTGAGGGATTTTTTTTCTGAACCCCTTTCTCCCTCATGTTTAGCCCCATTGCTTTTCATATTTTAAGACGTTCGCCCCATTAGTTTGGCGATTTTAAGAACTTTCGGCCCATTTCTGTTAATTTTAAGACCGTTCGTGCCATTTAGGTGTCGATTTTTTCCTGGCGAGCGATAACGAGCCTGTAGTTTAAGAGGAACCGGCCATCAGCCGGCACAGTTTTCTACCGAAAAACGTTCAAATTTATTTTGAGAGGGGGTCTACGGGGTGTTTTTCTAAGCTTGATGGAGGTCTAGGGAGGAAACTAAAAACATATATGAATAACTGAATTAATAGACCAAACAAAGAGCCACTGTCCCCTTAAAAGTGGTGTGGTTTGACTATGGGTTTGGAAGAGTGTTCGTGATAGAGTACTATTAGTGGTATAACAGCTGACTCCTCCTTCACTAAAGTTGTGGTCTATAGGCTATCCATCATCCAGTGTACTACTATAACCACGACTACACGTAACGCAAGATACATACAGTACATATCTCACATACACACACCTCACATACATACAAACATACCTCACATTAGTTACTTACACACCTCACCTACACACACCTCACATACATACATACCTCACATTAGTTACTTACACACCTCACCTACACACACCTCACATTAGTTACTTACACACCTCACATACATACATACCTCACATACACACACCTCACATACACACATACCTAACATACACACACCTCACATACACACATACCTCACATACACACACCTCACATACATACATACCTCACATACATACACACCTCACATACATACATACCTCACATACACACATACCTCACATACACACACCTCACATACATACATACCTCACATACACACACCTCACATACACATATACCTCACATACACACACCTCACATATACACATACCTCACATACACACACCTCACATACACACACACCTCACATACACACATACCTTACATACATACACACCCCTCACATACATACACACACCTCACATACATACACACCTCTCATACACACACACCTCACATACCTTACATACATACACACCCCTCGCAGACACACACACCTCACATACATACACACCTCTCATACACACATACCTCACATACACACACACCTCACATACATACACCCCTCACATACATACACACCCCTCACAGACATACACACCTCTCATACACGCACACAATCACTTATAAATCCATTACCAATGTACACTTTAATCATACCTCAATCACGCACACACCTACACATACACAGACTTACACACACGGACATATATGTACATTGTACACACATACACACTTACATATCCATCACTAATGTACACACTCACTCACTCACTCACTCACTCACTCACTCACTCACACACACACACACACACACACACAGCCCGTAGCCTAGTAGGTAGAGCTCTCGTCTCACACACGAGGGGTCGGGGGTTCAATCCCCGGCCGGGCGGAGACAAATTGGGCTTGTCTCCTTTCATGTGTTAGCCTCAGTTCACCTAGCTGTAAATAGGTACCTGGAATAAGTGGACGACGTTGTGACGTCCCATCTGGGGTTGGCAAAAATGGTACAAGGCGAGATGGGTATCATATGGTTCACCTAAGCTGATGGCTATCTAAGCCTTCGGGCGAGACGGTACCGTCTATAGTGAGAATGGTACCATACAGATCCACCCTAAGCCTTCGTTTCCGATGTCGCCAATTGGCTAAATACAGACTACACACACATCCACAGCCATTCCAACAGTACATAAAACACTTAACATGCATTTCACGCAATACATTCCCAGTTAAGGAGGCGCGATAATAATGAGCTTAGCTCGCATTGCGTGGATTCCCCTTGACGAACAAGTAACTGAGTAACACACCTTACTCAGCTGTATAGGTAGGCTACTGTTAGCAATATGTCTATTAACAGTATGTAGCCTACCGGTAGTTGAGATGTGCATAAACAAGGCATAAAATCTGCTCAAGATAGGTGTTACCATGGGCCATATATATATATATATATATATATATATATATATATATATAATATATATATATATATATATATATATATATATATATATATATATATATATATATATATATATATATATATATATATATATATATATACAAAAGAAAGGTAGGATAGAGTAAAGTTCTATATAATGACAGTGAAGGGTGAGCCTATCATTAATGTATGTGGTGACTTTCATTACCCCACACCACCTGGTTATAGCAACAGGTGGTATACACGCTCTGCCTGGCTCACCACACCCAACACAGAGAGAGAGAGAGAGAGAGTTATATAGTCTATTCGCTGTAAGTAGGCGAGAAATCATGACCTCTAACATCTGTAACTAAAACACGACTAGAGTAATCGAGCTAACATTTCTACCATTTGGGAAGAGTCCGTCAAGAATAGGCTAGATGTGGAAATTTACAGCCAATATTATGTTCTTGCCCTTTTTTAGTTACAGAGGTTAAATGTCATGATTTCTCGCCTACTTACAGCGAATAGACTATAGCTACAAGGAGGAGTCACAAGGAATAATTTAGATCTCAAGGACCTTGCCGTACATTTCACTCATTGCAAAATGAGCATGCAAAATGCTAACTACTCTCTTCTTGAACTGCTATACTGAAGTACTGTTTATAACTTTGTTGGGAAGTTAGTCCAAGTAGAACAGATCTTATATTTATTTAGTAATTTAGTAAAATTTACCAGAACGTCCCGTACTTCCCAAACTGACTAATTCCTTGAACATGATAGTGCATCGTTATATGTGCGATTAGTTTACTTGGGAACCAGATTAACTTGCGCATGGAGTAATGTACACCCTATGTGGTGGATTGTGTTCTTTTATTTCAAATTATATTTTATTAAGCGTTATTTCCACATAGCGATTTTGATTAGTTCCTTTGCGTTTATCGTGTGTCGTACCAGTTTTGTTTTTTTATTTTGCAAGTTTTACAGTATAATGTGAAAAGGTGTCCACAATTACTGTAGTCCATTCATTATAAGTAGGCCAGAAGTCGAGGCCAATATTAAGGGGAGGCAGACTGTTTTTCTGGACCCCCTTCTCCCTAATGTTTAGCCCCACTAGTTTTGAGATTATAAGACGTTCGGCCCATTAGTTTGGCGATTTTAACACCTTTCGCCTCATTTCGTTGTCAATTATAAGACCTTTCGTGCCATGTAGGTGTCGATTATTTCCTGGCGAGCAGAATTGAACAGAATTGAAATCGGACCATTAGTTTAGGATTTCGAATTTGACTTGGATCCCAGAACGCCCCAAATGACCAGTTTTTGGACTTTAAAAGTCCTCTGTAGCCCAAACTATAAGTCCTAGGGAATTCTACTTGGTGCCATTCGATTTTTTTGTCTTAGATTTCATTTTCGCCCAGCCATTCGCTCAGAATCGAAAAAAAAAAAACTAAAAAAAGCCTTGGGTGCCCAGGCAAATCGGTGATTTTGGTCGAATTTTGACTTGTCAATATTATTACATATTTGGATTAGTCTCGCCGTTGCGGATTCAACGGTATATATTTTTTTTAAATTTTGACCTATTTTTAGGCCCCCTAGGCCTATTTTAAAGTTTAAAAACTCCATAGACGAGTTATTTATGAACGGATTTTGTTTAAATTTATACCATAAGTACAGTTTGGCAAGCTGAATCGAATGGCGCAAACATAATTAAAATCGGACCATTAGTTTAGGATTTCGATTTTGAGTGGGCCTTCCTGGAGGGCCCAGGGGACCGTTTTTTGGACTTTAAAAGTCCTCTGTAGCCCAAACTATAAGTCCTAGGGAATTCTACTTGGTGCCATTCGATTATTCTCGCCGAGCAGCTTCTAGACATGGTCTTAGATTTAATTTTCGCCCAGCCATTCGCCCAGAATCGAAAATAAAATCTAAAAAAAACTTGGGCAAATCGGTGATTTTGGTCGAATTTTGACTTGTCAATATTATTACATATTTGGATTCGTCTCGCCGTTGCGGATTCAACGGTATATTTTTTTTTTAAATTTTGACCTATTTTTAGGCCCCCTAGGCCTATTTTAAAGTTTAAAAACTCCATAGACGAGTTATTTATGAACGGATTTTGTTTAAATTTATACCATAAGTACAGTTTGGCAAGCTGAATCGAATGGCGCAAACATAATTAAAATCGGACCATTAGTTTAAGATTTCGATTTTGAGTGGGCCTTCCTGGAGGGCCCAGGGGACCGTTTTTTGGACTTTAAAAGTCCTCTGTAGCCCAAACTATAAGTCCTAGGGAATTCTACTTGGTGCCATTCGATTATTCTCGCCGAGCAGCTTCTAGACATGGTCTTAGATTTAATTTTCGCCCAGCCATTCGCCCAGAATCGAAAATAAAATCTCAAAAAAACTTGGGTTTAAGCCCAGGCAAATCGGTGATTTTGGTCGAATTTTGACTTGTCAATATTATTACATATTTGGATTCGTCTCGCCGTTGCGGATTCAACGGTATATATTTTTTTAAAATTTTGACCTATTTTTAGGCCCCCTAGGCCTATTTTAAAGTTTAAAAACTCCATAGACGAGTTATTTATGAACGGATCTTGTTTAAATTTATACCATAAGTACAGTTTGGCAAGCTGAATCGAATGGCGCAAACATAATTAAAATCGGACCATTAGTTTAGGATTTCGATTTTGAGTGGGCCTTCCTGGAGGGCCCAGGGGACCGTTTTTTGGACTTTAAAAGTCCTCTGTAGCCCAAACTATAAGTCCTAGGGAATTCTACTTGGTGCCATTCGATTATTCTCGCCGAGCTGCTTCTAGACATGGTCTTAGATTTCATTTTCGCCCAGCCATTCGGCCAGAATCGGAAAAAAAAATCTAAAAAAAACTTGGGCAAATCGGTGATTTTGGTCGAATTTTGACTTGTCAATATTATTACATATTTGGATTCGTCTCGCCGTTGCGGATTCAACGGTATATTTTTTTTTTTTAATTTTGACCTATTTTTAGGCCCCCTAGGCCTATTTTAAAGTTTAAAAACTCCATAGACGAGTTATTTATGAACGGATTTTGTTTAAATTTATACCATAAGTACAGTTCGGCAAGCTGAATCGAATGGCGCAAACATAATTAAAATCGGACCATTAGTTTAAGATTTCGATTTTGAGTGGGCCTTCCTGGAGGGCCCAGGGGACCGTTTTTTGGACTTTAAAAGTCCTCTGTAGCCCAAACTATAAGTCCTAGGGAATTCTACTTGGTGCCATTCGATTATTCTCGCCGAGCAGCTTCTAGACATGGTCTTAGATTTAATTTTCGCCCAGCCATTCGCCCAGAATCGAAAATAAAATCTCAAAAAAACTTGGGTTTAAGCCCAGGCAAATCGGTGATTTTGGTCGAATTTTGACTTGTCAATATTATTACATATTTGGATTCGTCTCGCCGTTGCGGATTCAACGGTATATTTTTTTTAAATTTTGACCTATTTTTAGGCCCCCTAGGCCTATTTTAAAGTTTAAAAACTCCATAGACGAGTTATTTATGAACGGATTTTGTTTAAATTTATACCATAAGTACAGTTTGGCAAGCTGAATCGAATGGCGCAAACATAATTAAAATCGGACCATTAGTTTAGGATTTCGATTTTGAGTGGGCCTTCCTGGAGGGCCCAGGGGGACCGTTTTTTGGACTTTAAAAGTCCTCTGTAGCCCAAACTATAAGTCCTAGGAAATTCTACTTGGTGCCATTCGATTATTCTCGCCGAGCTGCTTCTAGACATGATCTTAGATTTCATTTTCGCCCAGCCATTCGCCCAGAATCGAAAATAAAATCTCAAAAAAACTTGGGTTTAAGCCCAGGCAAATCGGTGATTTTGGTCGAATTTTGACTTGTCAATATTATTACATATTTGGATTCGTCTCGCCGTTGCGGATTCAACGGTATATATTTTTTTTTAATTTTGACCTATTTTTAGGCCCCCTAGGCCTATTTTAAAGTTTAAAAACTCCATAGACGAGTTATTTATGAACGGATTTTGTTTAAATTTATACCATTAGTACACTTTGGCAAGCTGAATCGAATGGCGCAAACATAATTAAAATCGGACCATTAGTTTAAGATTTCGATTTTGAGTGGGCCTTCCTGGAGGGCCCAGGGGACCGTTTTTTGGACTTTAAAAGTCCTCTGTAGCCCAAACTATAAGTCCTAGGGAATTCTACTTGGTGCCATTCGATTATTCTCACCGAGCTGCTTCTAGACATGGTCTTAGATTTCATTTTCGACCATCATCGATTGCATTCGCCTATAATCAAAAATATTTTTCCAAAAATCACCTTGAAATCCCCCCTATAAAAGATTATTCAACTTATCAGGTAATGTTTAATTTTTTAAATTATAGGGGTATATTTAGAATCTTTATGACGTTGCAATTCCAACAGTATATGGCATTTTTCATTTTGTTTAAATTTTCCATTCCTGTGCAGGCTGTTTAATTTTTTTGGAAACCATAAATTACTCACGGAAGAGGATTTCATGCATGGAATTTGCCTAACTATTTTTATCAAGTAGGCTACACCATAACCCCCTGAATTCATTGGTATCCATGCATAAAAAGAAATGTATGAAAGAGCTTAGCCAGAGACAAAAAATACCTTGACTATAGAGAAAATTAAGCGACTGGTATATTTTGGATATGAAAGTAGTCCTTGCCAGATTGCGGATTGTTCTTTTTCAAGATTATATGGTACTGGATTACACGACTTTAACTGGGTCTTCATTGAAAACCATAAAATATCTTGCAAATAATTGGAAAATTAAAACAATAATATATATAATAGCATCATAGAGCTCTTTTAATAGAAAACATAAAAGCTGCCACAATGTACATGTACTAAATGTCAAGTAATGTCTTTGTACAGGGAATCACTAAATAACCACCTGAGGGGTGTTGACTGGAAAGGAAGGGACCATATCAACTGCCCCCAACAATGCACGCAATTCAGAAGTAAAAACAGAAGAATATGGGGATAAAGCAAAGCTATAAATAGAAGCTTCCAAAACTGCAGCACAACCAACTTTCCCATAGAATTGTAAAACTTGCAAAATAAACAAACCAAAACTGGGACGAATCAAGATAAATGCAAAAGAACTAATCAAAGGGTGGTGATGGGCTGGTCTATCAGAGTGAGAGCTGAGCGATCTCTGCCATACCCATAGCTTACTCTGACTGTTCCTTTTACTTATATATCTTGTAGATCTCAAGTGATGGCGTCTTTTCCGTGGATTGACCTCCCTACTGCCAACCTAGAAGTTGGCAGATTGGGAGCCAAAGCGTCACATTTTTCCCTTGCCCCTCAACTTTCCCTTCATAATTGCTGAGGGGCACAGGGCCTTGGGTGGGGCTTTGGTTTCCCGGGCGTTTCCGCACCCTCCTTAGCTCCCTGCCTTGGAGTGGCTTCGGTCACCCGGGCTTTAGTGGTAAGCAGGGAGGGTTTTGTGGGGGCGCTCGTTTATGGCCTTGGCCTTGCTCGAGACCTTGGGGCTGTTCGGCCAGACAGCCTGGGGAACAACAACAACTAATCAAAGGCGTTGTTTCCACATAGCGATTTTGATAAGTTATTTTTTCTTTTTACTGTGTTCGTCCAAGTTTTGGTTTGTTTATTTTGCAAGTTTTACATTATATAATATAACAACGCACTATCGTCACGTTGAAGGAATTTGTCAATATGGGAAGTCCGGGACATTCTGGTAAATTTTTACTAAATTCTCTATGAAAAAATAAACTAAATTTTCTATCAAATATATTTGCAATTTGACAAGATATAAACACTAGTACAAAATACATAAAGCACTCACTAACGATGGTGCATAGCATGCCTCAAGTGTGGCAGAGTGGTCTTGCCACTGGACTAGTAATCCAATGGACCCGGGTTCGAATCTCAATATGTCAATGGGAAGATATTATTGGGATGGAATTTGTGCTGTACCTAGTTTCAGTGCATTACCACAGCACACCGAAATGCCAAAAGAAATACCCTAATTGTTCCCTGATTAAATAGCATTGTATGAATATTCCCATATTCAAAATATGCTACAGGGGGTCAATGCCTAGTGAGTTAATTGCTCAATAGGTGGTAGGTATACAAAAAAAAAAAAATACTAATTACCAATCTACCAAGATTGGAAGCCAAAGCGTCACATTTTTCCCTTGCCCCTCAACTTTCTCTTCATAATTGCTGAGGGGCACAGGGCCCTGGGTGGGGCTGTGGTTTCCCGGGCGTTTCCGCACCCTCCTCAGCTCCCCGCCATGGAGTGGCTTCGGTCACCCAGGCTTTATTGTGGTCGGCTGGGAGGGTTCTGTGGGGGCACTCGGTTATGGCCTTGGAATTGCTCGGGGCCTTGGGGCTGTTCGGCCAGGCAGCTTGGGGGAACAACTACCCTAAAAATAACATACATTTATCGTACAAATAAACTATGGAAATCGCAAAAGCAAGCAATATGATACTATCGACAATGAATAAAGAAAAATAATAAAATAATTGCAAAATGTGAAGGAGCAATAACATATTTAAACAAAGAGTACTTTTAACAAGAACAGTTAATTTAAAAATCAATAACAATAGAAAAAGATAAACAAATAATACATACAGACAAAAAGTAAGCAGAGGTTATACAAGAAACTTCAAGTTAAAAATGCTTGATTAAAATAGTTGATGTCAAATTTTAGAATAGTCACAATAATTGACCTTAAAAAGATTAAATTTATATAACAATTTACTTGCCTCAAAACCTCTGTCTACTAAGAATCTACAGTATATAGAAACCTAGCTCTAGCCAAAAAGTCATCTACTTAAGTGCAAATTTTACAAAATCTTATCAGCTGGGAATAAAAACAATTATAAGTTATATTATTATCGATATTACTACCATACCATAAACATAATAATAATGTAAAACTTTCAAAATAAACCCTAACCTGTCATTTGCTCTATCCCTATTTGAGTTACAGAGGTTAGGGGTTACAATTCTGCCCAACCTAGAATGAATGTACTATAGCAAGAGTATTGAAAACTAATGTCTGTGAAGAAAGGAACGTTTTCAGAGAGACTGTGTAGGACAAGCGTTGAAAAATAGAGGAATGAATATACAGTCAGGCCCCCAAGGTCGCGAGCTCTAAGGGCGCGATTTCAAAAAGGCGCGGGAGGTACTAGAGTGGGAAAAATTACGTAAACGAAGCGATTTTTAAAAAGGGCGCGGTCTATGGTCCGCCGTAAAGCGATGCGCAGCTATTGTCGGCCATCTTGGCGTGACGTCGGACCGCCTCCGCCCTCCCCCCGCCAATCTCAGTTTTCGTCTTTCGTGGCCTTGAGCGTATTCTGAGATTATGTATCCCCCCCCCCAACCCCTGACCGTAACACATCCCGCCGAAAAAATTGAAGGTGAAAACTATTGAGAAGAAGCAGGTCGAGACGGGAGACAAACAAGCAAATATTGCCCGTCACTTCACACTACAACGACATCATACACCATTATAAGCGAGTACCCATTCCATTTACAGTTAATATATCATATAAGTAACTATTTAACCATAATCTGTACTTTTGTATGCACTTTAGGCGTTAGGCTAGGCCTATTAGCGAAAAATAGGTACCGGTACGGGCGGTCGGGTTGTATTTTAGGCGTTAGGCTAGGCCTATTAAGGAAAAATAGGTACTGGCAGTCGGGTTGGCAGACTACGGTCCTATTTTCTCCATTTATTCTTAAGTCTCAAGGAAGCGCATTTCCAAGGACACTGTGTTTGCCCAGTCTACATTGACAGCACCCTTGGGGGGAGCACTGGTAGATTAGGCAAGAGAAGTGGTATTAAATAGGAATGAATGGAGAATGCTAGTGAATAGACAAGTGTAAACGCGGTCGTTTGGGAGAGAGGGTCATGCGCCAGTTGGACTAGATAATAGTCCGTCAGGCGCCTGGCTCCGGGAGTCGATGGTAATGAAGGGTACGCCTGGAAGCATGGTGGGCGGGCTTGTGGTGGCTCTGCTGCGGGTCTGCCTGCAGCCTCTCTGAGGGATCTGGGACTGGGAATCTTTTGCTGGAGACCCCAAATGGCCTGGGTCTCTGGGTGAAAAAATGGGAAAACTGGGGTAAGTGCCAGAGTATATACATACATATTTACCCCTTTGAGTCCTTGAGGTAGATTATAAGCTAAAGAAAATAGTATACAGTAATGGTAAATAGAATAACATGGAAATTACATCATCGTGCTGAAGGGGTTAAGAAATGTCTATAACTTGAAACAATTAGTACGGTACTAGCCACAGGTTATAAAAAACACATGTTAGGTCTATTAAGGAAAAATTATAGAGTAACTTAATATTACACAGTTTATGAACAAGGTTGTCGACGAATCATTAATAACTATATGTCTGTCTTGCGAAAATCAGAGCCTCTCCGGGAGATCTGGGACCTGGGTCTCCAGGACGACCTAGATGTGTGGGATTTTGAGTTTTGTTTTTCTGCTGTGTTGTGATGTCTATGTTCGGGCTCTGTCTCGAGTCAGTTTTCAGATCTCAAGACGTTGTTGTTGTTGTTGTTGTTGTTCCCTAAGCTGCCTGGCCGAACAGCCCCGAGTCCCTGAGAAAGGCCATGGCCACGATCGGGCTTTCCCACAGAGCTCTCATTGAGTGTAGATTGTGTTGTTGGCGTAAGTGGTTGTGTGAAATGCAGTCTTCTATGATGTGTTTAATGGTATGGGGTGCTGTGTTACATCCCGGGCAGGCGTCGACAACGGAGTCATCCAGTCTCTTCTGATAGCTCAGGAGAGCTGGATGGTGTCCGCATCTCAGCCTGGCCAGGTGGACTCTGTCCTCGCGAGGAAGGGAGGATTCGGAAGGATGGATTTCGGGAGGTCGTGCAATCTCAAGACGTTCTGCCCATTAGCCTAATTTGGCAATTTTAAGACTTTTTGTGTCATTTAGAAAGATTAAATTTATTCCTGGCGAGCAATAGCGAGCCTGAAATTCAGAAGGCCGGGATATTTTTCCACAGAAAAATGTAGAAATATATCTTGAAGGGGGATCCTGGGGTTGTTATTTTAAGTTTGATGGAGGGCTAGGGAGGAAACATGAAAAATAATAAATAAATGAACCATCCTCCCTTAAAAACTCTTTCAATGGTGATGGGCTGGTCTATCAGAGTGAGAACTGAGCGATCTCTGCCATACCCATAGCTTACTCTGACTGTTCCTTTTACTTATATATCTTCTAGATCTCAAGTGACGGCGTCTCTTCCGTGGATTGACCTCCCAATCTACCAAGACTGAAAGCCAAAGCGTCACATTTTTCCTTTGCCCCTCAACTTTTTCTTCATAATTGCTGAGGGGCATAGGGCCCTGGGTGGGGCTTTGGTTTCCTGGGGGTTTCCGCACCCTCCTCAGCTCCCCGCCATGGAGTGGCTTCGGTCACCCAGGCTTTATTGTGGTCGGCAGGGAGGGTTCTGTGGGGATGCTCGGTTATGGTCTTGGCCTTTCTCGGGGCCTTGGGGCTGTTCGGCCAGGCAGCTTGGGGAACAACAACAACTCTTTCAATACGGGTGACGTCTTTTCTATATAATTCTAGCTACATTTAGACTATTTTATGCAGCTTAGGAAAGATCTGTGGTAGCTATTAGGGTTAATTTAGAGTCTATAGCCTTTTAATCGCTAGAGGTCCTTCGTAAGCTGAACAAAATCGTCAAAAAGTCGCCAGAATAAAATCAAAAGGACATGACCAACACTGAAAGGATTAAAGACAGAATGGTCTAAACAAGGTGCAGTCTCGGTCTCACATCCAAATGGCAGAATTCCAGGCAGCCCAACTAATTCAATAGATGCATATTTTATTGGTGCTCACAACTGTACTTTACAGGTCTCCCTCTATATACAATTGGGTTATTTTCCAGAAAACCCGATCCTAAATAGAAATATCATACAGCAAACCCTAAAATTAATGGGGTAAATGGGGATGCGTCCTGGGTCCAGCCAAAACCCAAACTCAAACACCTAAAAACCTATAATATTATATGCTACCTTCGCAAGAATTTTAGAAGACATCCTCATCATATGAGACGAGATTCCTCTTGTCCTTGTGAGAACCTTTCTGGGAGTGACTGGCAGCTGCAAGGAACAAAAGGATAATTTAGAATTATTGTAGAAATTTTCATACCGGTATACGGGGGCGGGAGGCTAGGAATCCTCCTCCCCTTGTATAATTCACCTTTTTATTTGTTTAATAAAATAGTTTAACCAGACCACTGAGTTCCCCAAAAGAACTCTCATAGACCTGGCCCAAATGATTAGATCAAGATGGACAACTAATCAAGACAAGATATATAGGGAAGGGTAGGAGATTAACAAATCTAGGAAGGTGAAGACACGCAGACATTTCTCGCCATTTCACCAGTTCAGCCGGACCATATGAGAGAGATTAGGACTAAACAAGACAAAAAATCACAGCGAGATGCAAAAAAAATGCACTACTGAGGGGAATCGAGTTAGCTCGGCTGTACCAGTGACCGAAGACGGCTTCACCTTGTTTATTTTTGTTCGATTATGGATTATGTATTATTATTATTATAGATTATATTGATTATTGATTTATTTCACCACTGTAACCATTCTTAAGTCACTGTCCACTGCTTTCATGCATTGATTCAAACTACAAAAAATCCTTAACCAAGTGCTTTTGTCCCCATCTCAAGCACAAGTCAGTTGACTGACTGACTGTGTGTGTATGTTGTTGTGCGTTTCGTGGACCACCCGCTATGGCAATTAAACTTTCTCTAACAGGGTTTAAGTGGCTTTATAACCTCATAATAGCTCAGGTGACCACCCGATGTGCCCGCTAGGGCGGCCATAAGTGTTCCATGGGATCATAAATAATAGTAAATTCAAGAGTTAAACTGTCTCTAAGCTAGACAAAGTTGAAAGGAAGGCCTTTCGTATCATTAACTCCCGTCCACTTACCAGCTCTGCAATATCTCTCTCTCCGCCACAATGTTGCATCTCTCTCGCTATTCTATCGCTACTATAATAATCAGTATTCCTCAGAGCTTTCCCAGTGTATACCACCTCCTTTACGTAGGGCACGTGGTACCCGTCTTGCAACTCAATCCCACCCCTACTCTGTGAAAATTTCCAACCCGAGAGTGAAACGTTACTCTCAGTCTTTCTTCTACTCGACAGCTGAGCTCTGGAACTCTCTCCCAGAATCAGTCTTTCCCTCTTCCTATGACTTAAATTGCTTCAAACTCCGTGTGTCCAGGCATTTTGGCTCGAACGTCCCTTGATTTTTGCCCTGTCACTCTTTCAACTATGGGGGAGGCACTCGCTATAGGCAGTTCTGCCTTTTGCCTCCCTCAATCACATAGGAGACATTAAACACAGAATATATTAATCTACCTCTACTTTCTTCTTGCATTTTGGTCCTTGGTCTCTGTGTCTTCTTCTGGGTGACCTAGATATGTGTGAATTTTTTAATTTAATTTTATTTTATTGTTTCTGTTGGGGCTCAGTCTCAGTCGGCCACCCCCAGCTATGGGGTATGTGCCTGAGTATATACTGTACATACATACAATTGGAGCATCGCATTCGAAAAAAGCTAACCCACCATATACCCATTAAGGCTCGTTAGTGTACAAAAGAAAATCAAGGAGATATTATATAGATACTGAAAAAATTACTGACCAATAGTTGACCACGTGGCTGATGAGGAAGCGTCGTTAATTGGATCGATGACAGGCTGGCGACGAGCGAGAGAAACTTTGAGCTGTATCCCCGACACCATAGAGCCATTCATCTGGGGGAAAAACACAAAGTTAGTATAGTTATTGTTGTTACCTATCCTGTCTGACCGAATAGCCCCAAAGTCCCGAGCAAGGCCAAGGCCATAACCGAGCACCCCCACAGAAGACTTCCTGCTTTACCACTAAGAATGCCCAGGTGATTGAAACCACTCCCAGGCGAGGAGCTGAGGAGGGTGCGGAAACGCCCAGGACACCGAAGCCCCACCCTAGGCCCTTGCCCCTTAACAATTATGAAAAGAAAGTTGGGAGGCAAAGGAAAAATGTGACACTTTGGCTCCCAGTCTGCTGACCTCTAGGTTGGCAGTAGAGAGGAAGAGACAACACCACTAAAGATCTAGAAAATATAGAAGTATAAGGAACATTCAGAGTAAGCTAAGGATATGGCAGAGAAAGCTCAACTCTCACTTTGATAGACCAACCTATCACCACATGACTAGAACCCAATCCTCTCAGCATCAGCTCAGAAAGACTCTAGAAAGTTAGTATAGTTTAAATTGACACCTATTACACAGCTACTGCTTATTACTAGACAAATTTATTTAGCCATCGCTTGCCTCACTCTCGGGACACATAAGCGGATTTTGGTGCCCGACTGGTGACGGGGACCTCCAGGAAGGGGTTAGGTGACTTAGGTCTCACTCTAACATCTACAGCATGGAAAGTTATCGAGGGTCTAGTGCCAAACCTTCACACCACAATATCATGGAACTGGAGTGACAGGAGGGGTAGGAAATGTAACATCCCACTCCAAAAGTGTAGGGGAGCTCTGGGCACACTGAGGGACTCCTGGTTGACAAACAGGGGTCCGAGCCTCTTCAACAAAATGCCAGATGGACGTGCCAATGGAAGTCTACAAGAAAGCCTTGGACAACCATCTCAAGTCGGTGCTTGATCAGACATGCTTCGCGGGGGTGAGAGCTGCCCCCTCGAATAGCCTGCTGCATCAAACACTGGTAGCAAACATACTCGAGGGGAGCAGCTCTCGCCGAGGCCACTGAAGATGGCCGAAACAACTCCAGGTAGACTTCAGGTAGGTAGTACATAAACCTTATCAATCAAAAGTAATTATATTCTAACATGAAGAACTAAATCAGCTTATGAAGAACTATCACAAACTTAGGAATTATAATCAAGCTTTGACTACAAGAGGCTAAACTCGATAAAATTTGCAATACAGTACTGTACTTACATCGGCAATTGCTTTTTCCGCTGAATCAACTTTGTCAAAGGTAACAAATCCACAACTGAAAAAGAAAAAGAAAATTAACCGCCAAAATACATACCTTACATATCAATATTTTATGAGCCAGTGGTTTTGTGGGGTTTTTTTCATCTTTTTATTACATAATATTGCTTTACTATATCTTCAATGAATGAAAGGATTGGGAAAAATTAAGTGAAAGAAGCAGTGACATAATTGAGAGTGGGAAAAGCAGAAGGTATGGATGGTATTACTGTGGAGTGTATTAAGAAGGGTGGAGATGTGATAATAGATTGGCTGGTGAGACTATTAAATGTGTGCTTTGCTTTGTCTATGTTACCGCTAGACTGGAGGAGTGCATGTATTGTGCCGTTGTACAAGGGGAATGGAGACTGGCAGGAGTGTTCAAGTTATAGAAGTATCAGTACCGTATATTATCAGTTGTTGGAAAGCTGTATGGCAGGATGCTGATAGAGGATAATGAAGGGTACGGAAGGTGCAATAGGAGAAGAGCAGTGCGGCTTTAGGAGGGGAAGGTGTGAGGAAAAGATTTTTGCAGTAAGACAGCATTTTTGGGCTTTTATGGATTTGGAAAAAGCGTATGATCAGGGACTTCAGTGACCAGTTTCCAGAGAATATTATAATGCAAAACTTGCAAGACCGTGCCGTCCACCACAGCACTAGCATCTACTAAGAAACCCAAATAAACTTACTTTTTCTCAATCTCCATATTCACATTAACAATATTGCCAAAGGTAGAGAACGCCTTCTTCATCACCTCCTCAGAGATGTTGTAGCCAAAGACGTATATGGTGTGACCCTGTCGAGGCTTTCCGTCTGACCCGCGTCCGTCTCGCGTCAACTCCCCGCGCTCTTCTCTGTCGCGCGCCGTCACAAAACTCTCGTACAGGTTTTGCTGTGAAAGGAATAATGTTAATTATACAGTAGAAATCCGGTAATCCGGAAAGCAGCCACAACAGGCCCTGCTGGATTAAATAATACGCCGAACTATTGGATGGTAAAGAAATAATACAGAAAAAAAAATCTCTATCATCTTTGTTTATCCTCAAGTATCACAAAATAGCTAATCTACAATCATAAATGGTATTATTTTTAACATCGTTCTCAACACCAATAACACTCCAAATGAAATTAATGAAAGCATTAATTAATTTGACTCTCCCAGGATTCTATCAATCTATCTATCGCCAGACGCCGTGATCCCTGAAGGGGTAGCCACGAACGAAACGCCCCCATGCACCTCTGTCCCCAGTCAGTCGACGCCCCTCCTCCCATCCAGCACCGCTGTCACGCATATATTTATTAACTCCATCCTTCCACCTCTCTCTTGGTCTACCTCTCCCTCTCTGTCCTTCCACCTCACTTTCATAAACTCACTTAGTCATTCTCTCGCTTCCCATACGTTCCACAAGGCCGAACCATCTCAAGGTGTGGAACGTATGAGAAGCGAGAGAATGACTAAGAGAGTGAGGTGGAATGACCGGATTCGAACCCAGGATATCACATACAGAACTTACAAGCTCTAACCATTACACCAGAAGAAATATATCTTAGAAGCAGCCAGATCAGTTATAAAAAAAAAAAAAAAATTATTATATTAGTTTAACCCTCCAGCCCCGGCTATGTATTATATATATATTCCTCGAAAACCGGGTGTTTTGGCCGAAAAACGTCTAGGCTAGGCTACCGTATATTCGTTAATTAGACTGCTTCCCGCATTCCCGCGCATCCCCAAGCGTAGCTGTGTTATTTACCTGTAGAATGGCATTAAGTAGAGCTCTCTAAGTCAACTGGTTGAGCTGTGATGATGATTTCATTGGAGATAACTTTATGGTCAAAACAGCCACTTTACACTACTATTCGATACTTAACAACAACATACAGGCACACAAGAACAAGCGCCGCTCTCCTTCTTGTGGCCGGAGATGCGGGGCGTCGGTCCAGCCGGCTGTTGTTTACATGCGTCGGACCGACGCCTCGCACACAGCTCACAGGCTTTCAACTACAGGGGTGTTCAAGAGTCCTTCCGGGTTCCTGGTATATGCTTTTTTATGGGCGTTTAAGAGCCCATCCGTGTTGAGAGGGTTAACCAGACCACTGAGTTCCACAAAAGAACTCTCATAGGGCTGGCCCGAAGGATTTGATCAAGATAGACAACTAATCAAGTCAAGATAGATAGGGAAGGGCAGGAGGTGAACACAAATCTAGGAGGGTGAAGACACGCAGACATTTCTCGCCATATCATCAGTTCAGCCGGACCACATGAGCTCCACATCAGAGCTCTTATACGGCAGGGCCGAAGGATGAGGCAAGAACTGCTACACTGCAGCACCAACCAAGAAGTGATCAAGGGCGAAGAATGTAATATCAGGACTATTGCATACAAAAATCACAGCGAGATACAAAAACTGCATTACCGAATGAAATCAAGTCAGCTCGGCTATATCAGCAACTAAAGAGACAAATCAGGTCAGGAGTCTACTACCTAGCCAGGTCAGGGAGACATGAGATATAGGCTGCCCGAGGACATCCAAAATTCTGAATGGAACAGAATAAGACTAGAAGGGGAAAAACATAGAAAGAGAATTGGAAAAACTACTCAAAATTAGTCAAGCTGACGACGAAAGCTCGAGGGGAGAGAGGAAGGGAAATTACCACAACCATCCCCCATCAAGCCCCAGTCGCCGGCCCCAAAGTCCCCCAACTGCGCCAAGGAGAGTAGTACCAGGGGGGAGAGTAACACATAAAAATTGCAGGAGAAAACACCTACTGTATGTACAGTAAATCCACCCAAAGTCTCATTGTAAAGTAAACAGTACCGTACCGTGCCATCTGGAGTATACCATAGAATATAATAAAACTTCTCATCTAACTATAAGGGTTAACCTCTGAAGTGCGCATGGGGGTAATTGGAAACGTCCCCCTGTGCTGACGTATTTGAGGTGTTTCCGTCACTAAAATATTCATTGTGCCATTAATAGCATTAATACTTATCCATATGCGCCTATTATGGGTTGATTATAAAGGTATTAACCTGAAACAACAATAAAACGAGTGAAAACAGCGTTTGGATGGTCAAAATCGGAGATATAGCCCGAGAGTTGTATAATGTATGGGTGAGGCAAGCTACTTTCCCGCCAATTTCCCCCAAGGCCACTGAGACACAGTCGATCGATACTCTCTCTCTCTCTCTCTTGCACTCGCTTGCCATCAGTGATGACAACACCCTGCTTGCAACTCGCTAATGTTAGCATGAAAATATACCTCAGAATAAGGGAATAACAGGGAAAATAGGTGATAACTGAAGGATAACTTTTTGTTTTCGATGTCAAAAGTTTTTTTTTTTTCACTCACTCATAAGAGTCTCCCCGCAGTCCGCCGGGGGAACTCTTAAGAGTCTCCCCGCAGTTCCCGGGTTAAGGGGATAGTGGCTATTTTTTTGATCTATTAATTTATATATTCATTTATATTTTAATTTCCTCGCCAGGCCTCCATCAAGCTTAAAATACCACCCGCTAGATAAATTTGTATATTTTTCGGTAGAAAAATTTCCCAGCTGAAGGCCGCTCCCTCTTAAAATTACAGGCTCGCCAGGATAAAATTGACACCTAAATGGCATGAAAGCTCTTAACATTTACAACAAAATGGGGTGAACTTTTAAAATTGCCAAACTAATGGCCCGAATGTCTTAAAATCTAAAAACCATTGAGGCTTAAACATGAGGAAGAAGGGGGACCAAAAAAAATGGCCCATCCTCCCTTGAATCATAATGGAAAAAATACATATATTGTGTGTGTGTGTTTTTTTTTTTTTTTTTTTTTTTTTTACTCACTTTGACTTTGACTCTGGATTCGTGTATTTCCTCCTCCGGGTGAGTTGTCGAGAAAGGCTGGTAACCAGATGGGGCCTTATCTGCTGCCGACAGTTTACGCTCCAGACCCTGTGGATAAACCTTGGCTTACTATGTGTTTATGGAGGGCTTTTCCATGTTAGCATATTAGCTGATACGTTTTGAAGCCTTGGCATATTTAAAGGAACCTCTAAAATACAAATTATAATGTAAAACTTGCAAATATCATAATATATCGGCCTCTGTCTCGAATCGGCCACCCCTATAACACTGGGGAAGGTGCCAGAGTGTATACATACATACATACATACATACATACATACATACATACATACATACATACATACATACATGCATACATACATACATACATACTGTACATACAAAACTTTCAAAATAAACAAACCAAACAGGGACAACACAATATAAGGTAAAAGAACTTATCAAAATTGATATGTGGAAATAGCATTTTAATAAAATAAAAAATAACAGTTAAAGACTTATTAAGAAGTTTCAATTCAACCCGAGACATACATACATACTGTACACAAATTTTAAGACCTAGATATTCCACACAAAGCGCGGTTCCGGTCACACATCCTAATGCCTCACTTGTCAGGTTCTTTGATTTAAGATCAGACTGCAAAGTCCGATTCCACGTCTTTCTCCGCCCCTTGGTGCAGCTCCCTCCACATTCATAGACTTTCATCTTTTCACCCAAATTTGTTCATCCATCCTCTCCACATGTCCAAACCATCCAAGCCTGCTAGTACGCTTCATATCACTGATATTCTTGATACTTAACCTTCTCCTCAGCTCTTCATTTGATATCTTATCTTGCAGTCTGGCACCACATATCTATCTCACCATTCTCATTTCATTGCGTTCCATTCTGTTGATATCATCCACTTTGACAGGCCACGTTTCTGAAGCATATGTCATTGCGCTTCTAACACATGAAGCGTAATCCTTTCCCTTCAATGGGAAAGGGAGTCTTCTTATGGTGAGTAGTGGCAAAAGTTCTCTAAACTTTCCATAGCCACATCTTATCCTGGTGCTAGTGGCGGCCTCAACCCCACCACCGGCAGAGATGATATCACCCAAATAGCAAAACTTGTCCACCATCTCCAGTGCTTCATTGCCAAAGTTAACACTCTCGAGCTGGTCATTGAATACAAGTTCCCCTTTGCATACAAATTTCTCAATTTTGGACTTCTTCCTTGGTAGAGGTCCCTTTATTCTAGTGCAAAGCTTCTTCCTGTGATGTACCCAGCTGAGGCAGACGCTACACTGGATCGAGTTTGCACCTACTCCTTTTCTGCATGCTGCGCATGGGTTACGGGTATGCACCACTTTTGTTCTACCTTTCATAGCCCTAATCTATCTATCCATCTATCTATCTATTGCCTGACGCCGTGATCCCCGAAGGGGTGGCCACGAACGAACCGCCCCCATGCACCTCTGTCCCCAGTCAGTCGACGCCCCTCCCCCCAACCAGCACCGCCTTCGTTCATGTAGTTCCTCACTCCATCCTTCCACCTCATATTCGGTCTACCTCTCCCCCTCTGTCCCTCCACCTCGCTCTCGTACACCCTCTTAGTCATTCTCTCGCTTTCCATACGTTCCATATGGCCGAACCATCTCAAGTTGTTCCTTTTCACACTTTCCAGCACATCTACCTCCACACCACACCTCCTTCTTACTTCCTCATTAGTCTGTCTATCCCTCCATGTAACTCTGCACGCACTCCTTAAGTAATTCATTTCCACTGCTCTCACTCTTGGTCTGAGTCTCTCAACCAACGTCCATGCTTTGCTTCCGTAAGTCAGTGTCTCCTGTGTAAAACCTTGGTTTTATTTCTATTAACTCTAAACCCTTTACTTGCCATGCTCTCTTTCCCTCTTCTGAACTTGGCCTCGGCATCCCGCGCACCACTATCTGCGATAAGTACGAGGTCATCTGCATACTGTATAGCAGTTCCCAGGGGAGCCCAACTCTGAAATCACCAGATAGGCCTAGTGCCTCCAGAACCATAACAAAGAGGAGAGGGCTTAACACAGAGCTTTCAAATCTGTCAAAGAGTTGATATAGTATAATAAATTTTATGTATACAGTATTTGCATATTTGAAGCTGATTTCGGAAGTGGCTTAAATCGGATAGCCTAATCCGAAAATACAATATGTATACAGTCGACCCTCGATTTAGCGGATTTAACGGAATCTGTCTGTAGCCGGACAATGGACCCAGAAAAAAAGTCCGTTAATTGGCTGGCGTGGCGCACCATTTTCCCGGCAAACTCCTGTACAGCTCTCTTTATATATATCTATCTCTCTAATGCATCTACCTAACTCCCTTATACATTAACATAACTATGTCTTATTTGGTCTTTTTTTAATCTATGAATCATTTCTAATACAATGGAATTGAAAACAATATTACACTTCTAACACACAAATAATAAAATTAAAACGAGAGTAAATAAAAATTTCTCCTTTGTCTTTCAGAAACATAAGTCCGTCTCATATATGTTAGTATTTTATCGCTCGCTCGCCCCTAGCCACTCTCTCTCTATCTATTTATATCTCTAATGCATCTACCTAACTCCCTTATACATAACATAACTATGTCTTATTTGGACTTTTTGTAATCTATAAATCATTTCTAATGCGATGGAATTGAAAACAATATTATCCTTCTAGCACACAAATAATAACATGAAAAATAGTCAATAAAAATGTCTCCTTTGTCTTTTCAGAACCAATTAAGTCTGTCTCATAATAGTTTGTTTTATCGCTCGCTCGCCCCTAGCCACTCTCTCTCTATCTATTTATCTCTCTAATGTATCTACCTAACTCCCTTATACATTAACATAACTATGTCTTATTTGGACTTTTTGTAATCTTTGAATAATTTCTAATGTGATGGAATATAGAGACCAAATAACAAACTTTTAAGTGTGTTCAATAGTTTTGCATTATCAATAGGGTGTAGCACAAGGCTTATCAACATTATC